>CAUYQG010254771.1:0-13612 GCA_963574415.1 Tarsius wallacei
TGGAGGAGATTGGTTATCTGCAGCGATGTCTGACACCAGCGTATGGCCTGTGTGGTTGCTCTCACCACATGGTCGGAGGGAGGCTTGTCTAAGACATCAGCCCTCAGGGCAGGCTGGAAGGGCCTCGGGGGTCTCTGTGCCATTTGTGGCAGTGGCAATGACACAGAGCCGGCATGGACCAAAGACCACCAGCTGTGTCAGGCTCTTTACCAGCTGACTTTAGGCCAGGCCTGTGTGGCCAAAGGCCGTCTTTTCTCTTTGTGCCACAGCAAGCTTCCTGCCTGCACAGAAGTGAAGCTGGACCCATGGGAGTGTCAGATCTGAGTTCGGGAGAACATTGGAAGTGATGTCCAGGGCTGGAGGATAGTCCGTCAGGGAAGGAAGCAAGGGGTCTAGCTGTCCTGGTGGGGTAGGAATGGGCCTTTTGATCCGAGAGCCTTTCTATGGCTCCTGCTAGGAAGACCAGATTCATCGTTGGGAAATGTGTCCCTGGGCAAGCCTGGTCGTCTTTTCAGAAAGTGGGGCTTATGTGGAATCCGGGAAAAGCAGACCTCACCTGCCCAAAACCATCTTGACAAGAGCAGGCTTCTCGCACAGCCCAGAGCTCTGGCTCCCTCCCTGGAGAAAAATCTCCAGCATGGAGATGGCAGGAACACGGAGGGGCAGCTCTCTGACAAGGTCCGGGTCAGAAAGCCTGCAGTGGAAAGTCGTCCTGGTGCATTATCAGCTCAGCCGGTGTAAGGGGATCTCTGAGACCCAGACTGACAGCTAATCCTAAGAAGGAAGTGAGGATGCAGCAGCAGAGATGGCCCTGGTCCCTCTGCTTCTGATGGGATCTGCTTCTGATGGGAAATATCTGTCCCCAGAGGGGCCCGCAGTTGAGCCATTCAATGAGAAGGTCACAGAGGCCCCAAAGTCCTGGGGTGAAGGTCTGCAGGGAGCTGATGAGTGAACAAGATGGCCAAGGTGGGCTTTCTCCCACAACCTTTGTTCCTGGGGCTGGTGCACACAGCACCAGGTCAACACAGCTTTTGGTCAGTGAGCTGTCATCTTCAAAGTCTACAGAGTCACCCAATGGTAAAATGCAGATTCATGGACTTGCCAAACCCATTGGATCCAAACCCCTCAGAGGGTCTGGGATCTGTGGCATGAGGCTACCCCATGGAGGTCCGTTTGCATGCCAACATTGAGAAGCAGAGTTGGGTTGATAGGGCTGGTACCACCATGGCGATCTTATTTCCACAGGCTCCAAATAGATCCAAGAACCTCAAGCATCAGAGAGAAAACCGCAGGGGAGGGAAATGACATCAGAAATCCAGGTGCTGTGTTGCAAGTCAGGCCTGGTGGAATCAGAAGTTTTATCTGGTTTCTCAGATGTGCTTGGAAAGAGTTGAGAAGTTAATTTCCTGTAATATTTATATCATTATACTTGCATCTTTTCAAACACACATTTCTCATACTTAAGGAAGAGGCAATCTTTTTCACATATGCTTAAACACAAGAGACCACTCAGCCGTGCAAAGGTTCAAGAAGGAAGCCATGGGGCAGAGCTCAACCCTGGCTGAAAATTCAAGAACCCTGGCTTTGAAGTTGGATGAAAGTGGCCTTGAATCCCTGGATCACAATCTGGAGCTGAGGGTGCCAAGCATGTCAGTTCATCTCTTCTACCTATGGTTTCTCCCCTTATGAGATATGAGTGACCACAGAGGCAGATGCCCTCACCGGGAGCCATGGTGATCCTAGTAATGGTAGCACTTGAATCCCATACACTAAGCCCCTCCCACCCCACCAGTCTCCATCCTACCACCATTGCTGGGATGCCCAAGGAAGGTCTCAGTCCATTTCCTGTGAGGGGTCCTGGTGGGTATTGTTCCTTGAGATGGTCTGAGGCCTCCCTCACCACCCCACGAGGACCCTTCAAGCTGAGTCTCCTCTACTCATGGAGCTGGAATTTGGAGCAAGCTTCACTGTTGTTGTCACCATGTCCATAAGCAAGTGGGGCTCTGGAGACACTGTGCTTCTCTCTGCAGGTGGTCGGTGTATATGGCCGCTGGTGTTTCTGGTTTTAGTGTTGGGAAGTGGGATCAACTTGCCTGTGGAACACTCTACCTGCTGCATGGTTCAGTGAGTTGGCCTGCACCCTCTCAAACATATACCAATACACACACACTTGTGGCCACAGGCACACCCAGGCACACACATGCATGCACGCATGCACACCACCTGGGCAGCTGACTGGAAAGGGACTGAACACCAACCTTCCTAGGGCCTGGAAGCCCCTGCGGCCTGGCTTCTTACGAGCTCCGAGTTTCAGGTAGGCTCACAGGGGTCTGAACCAGCCCTGGACTTCTGCTTCCCTTCCAGGTTCTCTATGTGAGTCCATTTGAGGGCCTGGAGTCACTTAACTCCCCATGATGGACACTTTCTTGTCCACTGAAAACGACCGCTCAGGAAATGATTTGTGCCTGCCTTGTACAGTGGGTAAGAAGGGTAGAGACAGCGTGTGCCCAGGGCCTGGCAAATCAGGAGGGCAACAGGGTCCCTGGGAGTCTCGGTTTTCTAATAAACAAAACAGGGACACTATGCATCTGTAACCCAGTGTGGAGGCCAGAATTGGGCCTGTAGTTCAGGGCTGTGGTGTGGCGGTGATCACCCCTGTGGTCACACTGGCTGCCATCACAGACAGCCCTGCTCTGCGGGCACTGGTGGGTTATGTGCCTTACACATCCGACACTGAGGTAAGGAGGCGGCTGTCTTATCCTGAGACTCCGCCCACTGCCTTTCCCGGAGGCACACACCGGTGGATGAACCTCAGGGCTCTCCGGGATTCACGCTGCTCAGCCAGGCCCCTGCAAGGACAGAGGGCCGAAACACGGCCCCCTCACACTTCTCAAGCAGTGAATTCTATTATCCTCAATGCACAGAGTTTCCTTTTATCTTTTAAAACACACACTTGTCATACTTAGGGGAAAAAAAGAAAAACGTATTCTTTTATGACAGCGGACAAATTGTCTAAGGCTCAGTAGTCCTCTAACCTAGCACCTTCTGTCTTCTGTGAGTTGACCATTCAAAATCTGTCTTCTACAAAAGAGGGTTGGCCTGTTCTCTTGATGCAGCAGATTAATAGCAAAGCTTTCTAAGAAAAGTTTTACCTTTGACTGTAATGATATTTTTAGGCTTAAAGATGGTATCATTCTTGCCTCTCTTAAGATCCACAAGCATTCCTCAGGCGAAGATGGTCAACAGTCCTGCAGAGTACACTTTTCATGAGGAGTGTTTTAGTTTTTCCTTATGGGGAACAGGACTCCAGCATTGGATTGAAGTTATTACATTTGTATGATAAAGAAATATTTGACACAAAGAAGGTTAAAACATGAAAGATAAGGCCAATCGCTACAATTGTCATCTAGAAAGCTTTATTCACTCACCCCAGAAATATCCGGTCAAGACTCAGATGAGAAAGCAAGATGCTCACCTGCTGATGGAATGCTTTCCAGGCTCATCAACAGGGAGATTCAGACACAGACCGCTCTCAACGGCCACAGAATGATCCAGAGCTTGTTTCTAAGCCAGTCTTTGGTTATGCAATCACCTCCTCCTGGCAGATCCTGTAAGAGTTGCCTCTACCAAGGAGAACGAGTGAGCCACACGGGAACTATGGCACCACTTGTGCTATTAGAACAAGTGTGTGTGTGTACATGTATGTGATGTGTGCTTAAATGTGTGAAATTTGCCTGTGTATTTTTGAGCTCGCGTGTGAGCATGCAGGAATACATGCCTGCAAAAGAGCACGTGTGTGCATGTGTGTTCCCTCGTGTGTGCATCCTTCCTCCCTGTTTCCAGCCTCCACCCGCTCTCATACCGTCTACTAAACAGGCTGCTAAAGAGCTCCGGCTTCTGCTCTGGTCTAGCCAGAGTGACCTCACGAGGATGCAAATCTGTGACTATCCTTGAGGAACTAAGGTTGGTCAGGGACTTCCCTTGCTGTGGAGAGAAACGCAGAAGTATTCAGCATACCCCTTGCTACCGATTCACCTCGAGTGGCCCCCACATCTCCCCCCCATCTTTGGCCCTCTCTCCTGCCTTCTTTGCACTGTCGTTGCTTCTGTCTGGGACCCCTCTGCCCCTCTGCCCTTTCTGTCTGGTGAACTCCTACAATCCTGCGGTCTTCAGCTCAGGGCACCACTTCCTCCAAGAAGCGGTCCCCAAGCTTTCTGACCACAGAACACCCCATCACAGGTGTGCACCCTACCTCATCCTCGTCCTCTGCTGATCCAGCCAGTTCTGTCCCATGCTTACTGGATAATGCCACCCTGGTCTGTGAGTGTCCAGAGGGCTGAGATCAGGGCTGGTTTTGCTCACTGTGATCCAGCACCCAGAACACATGAGTAGGAGTCAGGCTCGGTGGCTCACACCTGATTGCTTGAGCTCATGGGTTCGAGTCCAGCCTGGGCAACTTGGCGAGACCCCATCTCTACAATAAATCAAAAAATTAGCCGGGCATGGCGGCATGTGCTTGTAGTTCCAGCTACTTGGAAGGCCGAGGAGGAAGGATCACCTTAGCCCAGCAAGTCGAGGCTGCCACTGCCCTCCCACATGAGCTACAGAGTGAGACTTTGATTAAAAACAAACACACACACACACACACACAAAGAGTTGAATGAGTGAGTATGTGGGCTGTGTTTCACGTATACTTTTTACTTTGGCACAGGGTTTATTCTGCTTTGAAAGCTTAGAGAGATAACCAGTCTTCTCACACGACTTCCACCGAAGTTGGTCCACTGCCTTGACTTTATGTTAGAGGCAGTTTCTCTCTAGTCCCCTCCCACTGGACAAGCCCTTCAAAGCCTGTGCCACTGTGGGAGCTCTCCAAACACCCCTGCATCTGCTCCCCTGCCGTGTAGTACCATGGAACTTGGACTCCCATCTTTGCCCCCAATGATGCCTTCATAACTCGGCATTTTTAAAAGACATGACCCACTGGAAAGTAAAAAAAAAAAATGATCAGGGAGGCATGTGAATACCTGGAATAGAAACAAACAAACAAACAAAACCCCAGTCAGGTTGACACAACGACTAGTATGCTATGGAGTGTACCAGTTAGCAGATGCTTTCCTAACAAGATCATTTCTTCAGAGACCCGCCACGACATCACCCTATCACGGGCACGCGAGTAGAAAGATCAACTGGGAGGGTCTCAGAGGGTCAGGGCCCTGCAGAAGCCATGGCTTACTCAAGCAAGGGCAGCTCAGGGAGGATTAGTAAGGAGATGGTGTAAAAGAGAAGCCGTAAGGGATGGGGGTGATCTCAGTGCCAACACTGTGCGGTTGTGCTTCCTGGAGGCCTGGGGGCTGGGAGATACAGTTCTCGCCTAAAACTAGAGAAGGGACTGGAATGAGGAGAGTCACTGTGAAAGGAGCAGGGCTTTGCATGAGGCACATGTCTGCTTAAGCTGCCCCTGCAGGGAACAAGCCAGTGGATCCAATGCCCTAACCTCATTCTTCTCCTGTCACACGTTTCCTGCTGCCCCGGCCACTTGGGTTCAATCAGACTGCGCTGGGCCACCCAGGGGTGCAGGGTGGAAGAGAAAGTGGAGAGCGGCTCTAGCTAGGTAAGTGGAAAATGAGAAGCACTCATGCATATTTGGTTTTACTTGCCTTGCTTTCTTCCACGCCTTTAGACAACGGAGGCTTTTACTCTCGTGCTTTGAGAATGTACTAAACCTGTGCAGACGATCCTTCTAGAATAGACTCTAAGGCATCTCTTGCTCTAGTTCACACCTACCTTTTTTGGAGTTGGGCACCTCCGTCCTAGGGGCACTGATTCCTTCCAAAGCCTCGAGAACCAGGGCTGGCTCAGGGACCTCGTAGCTCCACTAGGGGAACCGTAGGCTTGCCCTTATGCCACCCCCCGACAATAAGTTACACAGTAAACTTCTGTGATGAGACGTCTTCCAGTACAACCCAGCTCACTTTCAGCACAGCGGTATTTTGGCCTCAGCCTCATCGGCCTTTTCCATCGCAGCACCGTGCAATTGCAAGCTGATTGCAAAGAGCTCACACCATTAACGCCAAATTCCAGCTATCAATAGAAAAAGACTGGCCTGTCAGTTTTCCTTCTGCCTAGAGTTAGAGAGAGCACAAGACAGAAAGCCAGGGAGGGACGTCCAGTGCTGCCAGCAGGCGGCCACTGAATGCAGCTCCAGACGCCTCACAAATTAAAACCACTCTCTCTGGCCGGTGACTCTGGATTTCAGCATTCAAAGTAGATTTCCCCAGCGGAGATATAAGACACAGATAGTCTGATGCGTTTATGCTCTACAGGTGACTCGGGACTTAGTTTTGGCGTCGGTGCATGTCAGGAACCCATCTCCTTTAGCATGAAAAATGCTGCCCCATTGAACAGGCCATGGGCAGGACGGATGGGGTGTCCACGCTGGCATCTGCATGTGAGCTTGCCGGGGAGAGGGATGGGACATCTCATAGTCACTGCAAACATCCCAAACTTTATATCAAAATGCACACCAGACTCAGGACTTTTGCGGTCCCTTGTGAGTCCAAGTAAGGGCTCTTGCACCCCAATATCTAGGCAGGTTGATGTAATTTGGAAAGTCACGTCATGGTGCCTGCACAGCTGTGGCTATTGCTACAGAAGAAAGGTATTTCAGAAGGAAGACGGGCAACTTGTCACCTGGGGTGGGGTCTAGACCATCCTTTCCCAGCGTTGGTCATTTCTTGTTTGAAATAAAGAAGAAGGAATCAGTTTCCTGGGCTGCCGTGACCAAGTATCACAAACTGAGTAGCTGGAAGGCACAGAAATGTATTCTCTCACAGCCTGGAGGTCAAAGGTCCAAAATCAAGGTGTGAGCAGGGTTGGTTCCTTCTGAAGGCTGAAAGTAAGAATCTTTTCACGCTGCTCCCCTAGTTTCTGGTGGTTGTGGCAATCCTTGGAGTTTTTTGGCTTGCGGATATCACTCTAACCATCACATGGCATGGTACCTGTGTGTCCTGGTGCTCAAATCTCCTTCTTATCAGGACACCAGTTATTGAAATGGGGCTCCCTGCTGCTGCTTCACTGGGAAGCCTCACGTTCCAACGAGTGCAGCTTTACATTTGCCTCTGAGCTCAATTGTTCTACATATGGGAGGTGTGAGGCAGGATGAGAAACGAAGTCCAAAGCCTCCAGGTTCATGCTACTGAGCATGGCCAGTGGCTGGGGAGCTCCTGGCTACAGGAGCCAGAAAAGGTTGCCTGTCCCACTTGACTGGAATGAACCGAGCGTCCAGCACCAGGCTGGCCTTTGGAAGGAGACTCTGCTCCTCAGGAAAAGAGCACAGGCTCTGGGCCCCCCTGGACCTGAACATCTGCATGATCCCAGGATGATTGGAGATGAGGATTTATTCATGGATATTCTTCACGTGCGTGAGCTAAAGAGTCAACACTGCAAATGACCCAAGGATGCAATCGGTGACACGGTGCACTGAGGGAAGGAATGACACTCTGAGTACCCCCGTCCGTGAAGCGCCTTCTAAAGGCATCTCCAGTTCCTCCTGGGCGGCATCTCTTCCCTCCTGGTTTTCACAGCCTGCCCAAACCAAACCAGCCTTTCTTGCCTGGACACCTGCCCCTCCCACCTGGTTCCTATACCTACTGATTCCCCTGCAGCTGGATTCTCCCTGCGACTTGTGAGCATCACGCCACTGCCAGCTGTGATCCTTCTCAGCCCCCCTTCGTTCTGGCGATACAAGGCAGGGGCCCGCAGGGCACTCCTCTGCCTCACCCTCCCTCCCGCCTCCTCTCAGTCATCCCAGGCCAGCCCTTCCACATGGGCCACTTCCTGGGTCAGTGTCATGCTCTCTCATAGCCCACGCCTCCCCACAGGCTGTTCCCACTGCCTAGAACACACTTCTGCCTTCCTTTCTTCCTAATCAACTCCCACTTATCCTTTGGAGCCAAGTTCAATCTCATATTCCCAGACAGAGTTTCTCTGATCCACTAGGCAGACGAGGTCCATGCAGTGTCTGTCCTTCAGGGACCTGGGCTTCTCCCATTCACCTCTCATCAACCTTGTGCTTTAATGACTCTGGGGCCACCGGCAGGCTTTACATGATTCTCCTCTTCGTGACCCATCACCTTACCCCTGCAGCTCCCTGAGGGCGGGGGCACGTATTGTCTCTCTGTCCCCAGTGCTAGGGCAGGGCAGGGCAGCATGTGCCAACCCTCTCTGAAACATGAGCTGGAGGAGACTGGGATAGACTCGCTGAACTCTGATCCAAGCAGAGGACAGTGGCTAGTGATGGAAGATCACTCATCACAGCCCTGCAAAAACCAATAGAAGTGTCTGCTAATTGACTGATGTTTTTAAACAAACGGATTGTTGGAAAATGTCAACCACACATCAGTGAACACAAAACAAATCTAGAGTCTTTGCCAACTGTGGTGGTGCACGCCTGTATTCTCAGCACGCTGCTCAAGCCCAGGAGTTCGAGACCAGCCTGGGAAACATAGTGACATCTTGTCTCCATAAAATCAAAAAATTAGCTGGCCATGGTGGCGTGTGTCTGAAGTCTCATCTACTCGGGAGACTGAGATGGAAGGATTGCCTGGACCTAGAGGTCAAGGCTGTAGTGAGCCATGACCATGCCACTGCACTCCAACTTGAGTGAGACCTCAACTCAAAAAAGAAAAAAAAAGAGTCTATTCCTATTTAGGCCTTTGGGCATACATGTGTTGAAACATCCAAGGGTTTTGATCACTCTGTGAGGCCGGGAGGGAAGCAGGTGGGCTGACAAGCTGGGTGACTGAGAAATGCCTTTTCCTGCTGGGCTTCTGCAGTCTCATGGGGTGGGGGTGGCCAGGACACCCCTGGAACCGGAGATGGCTCATGTGCCCCCTGCCTGCACGGCCCCTACTGTGCCCTGGTGGTGCTCTGAGGCCCAGACCTGGCAGAACCATTTCGGCCAGTCTTCAGGCTCCCCACTGAAGCAGCCCGAGGCCCCTCCGCCCCTGTCCCCTTCATGTTAGTCCCGAGGAGCTCAGGTAGGCCGTGGCCACTGTCCAGCTGGGCAGCTCCCCTGCAGCTCATCACTCCGCCTGCCTCTCCTGGGTTCTGGTTAGCTGCTCCCTCCTCGGCCCCCTCAGGCCTAGGGCTGGGAAGGGCTCTGTGGCATTACCAGCCCTGGGGCTTCCTTCCCCAGCTCAATCCCCTGGAGCTCGTCCACAGCTCCGTGGACCCTGCATCTGAGTCTCCCCAGTGACCCCTTGGAGTGCTGAGTCTGTTCCCAGCCAGGATCCTGATACACAAAACTGCCAAAGGCCTGTGTTGCCCCACAATCTGGGACAGACCCGTCATTCCATGCAGGTTTCAGCAGCACCCAAGAAGACTCTTTTCTGCCTACTGGGAGGAGTCGGGGGTGGGGGAAAGGAACATGCCAACAGCCGTGAGGTCCCTTGGATGACCCTATCAGGGCCACTGCCAGAGCCACCACGAACTAGCAGGCAGGACAGGGGGTGAAGTGGCCTGTGGCTGCCTCAGAGACAGCGCCTGGCCTGTGCGCACCCCTCCTTTGGAAGGCCATTGGCCCCTGGACTTACTTCCCCAAAGACACAATTTTAAAATATTACGATTTTTTTTTTCTCACCAAACTTCAAAGCCTTCTTTAATCAGCCTCAGAATAAAGAATTATTTCATATTGTTAGGGGACGGAAGGAAGGAACAGGTGAAGCATAAGCCTGGAGTTATTTGAAAAGCAAAAAGCTTTTTGCCGACTTGAAAATAGAGAGACCCTTTCTGCCCGGCCTTAATTCCAGTTTGCAGAATGAGAAACAACAAAAATGATTTTTATCTGGATCAGTTGGGACCCCGCGTGCCTGGCAGTTTCTCAATCCATTCCGGGTGCAAAGAAAACAGGGCTTTTTTGATTTGTTCTTGTTCTCCTGGGGAAGGATTTTACTCTGCAAGACAATGCTGTTCTCTCCTTAAGACTTCAACAAATCACTTAATTTCTCAAGAAGTAGAAGTCTTGTCCTGCCACAATGTGGACACGACAATTACATGCAGGAATATAATCACTGGGTTGATTTCTAAACTCACCTTTGATTTCTCAAGCATCCACATGATTTTATTATCACGCTGTGAAGAGCAGAGCTGCACCGAAGTCAAGGGCTCCGGCCATTCCCTTCTCCCCCCTTCTCACCCCTTTTCATATCCCCAGCTCCTGCCGACATGCCAGGGAGCACAGGTTTGCCAAAACAAGCTAGTGCTTGTTCCGCAAAGGAGGTGCACATCTCACTCTTACATGTGCTCAGGTAGGAGTGGCAGTTCTGCTGGAAATGCCCCTCCTCGGACCCCTGAACACAACTCGGGGTCAGCGAGGGGGTGTCACCACCCTTTCCGGGGTGACTTTCCAGGGTTATGGACACCTAGGCATGTGTCTGTTTTGTTTTCTTTCCTGGGGAGTCGCCGGTGGTGCTTTATCGACACGAGCCCAGGTACCCTCTCGGCTCAGCTGTTCCCTGTATCTGTACTGCACTCTAAGTCAAAAGAAAAGGTGCATAATGTGATTCTGTTTTTAGACATTTTCAGCATCCCTAACTCTACAGCACTCTGTGGAAAAGACGCCTCAGGCCCCCTGGACTGACGGTGAAAGTTTCCCTCTGATTGGCAAGACATTGACTCAGTATAAATTCTCCCGTGCTGGGTTCATGGCTGGGGTCGGCTGAATTGTGTCCCACCGAAAAGGGATGTTGAAATCCTATCCCCAGTATCGGTGACTAGGGCTTTGTTGAAAAATAAGACCTTTCCACATGTAAAGGGGTTAAAGTGAGGCCTGATTAGATTAGGGTGGGCCCCGATCCAACGTCTGGTGTCTTTATTAGGAAAGAGACTTGAGCACAGAGACACACGGAAGGAACCATCATGGAGAAGGAGATGGGAGTGAAGCAGCTGTAAGCCAACGAACACTGGGGATCGCAGGGAGCCACCAGAAGCAAGGTGGGTTCCTTCCCAGCATCTGTAGAGGCAGCATGGCCCTACCCACACTGTGACTTCCAACTTCTGGCCTTCAGAACCCTGAGAGAATTCATTTCTGCTGTTTTAAGCCATCTGGTTTGTAGCACTTTGTAGCGGCAGCCTCGGGGCCCCAAAATGACAGCACACGTTGTTTCCACCAGCTGGGATAAGGTTTCAGAGCAGCCTACTTCCCTGCTACTTTCAGAGCTCACCTGCCTTTTCCCAAACATCTGGGTCTTAAGCAGGAAGGACTAGGAGGAAGCCACCCGTGCCAGGAGTGGTCCAGTCTGGGACTTGTCCACACTCCATCGACATCCACACTGCTCCGTGGAAGCCAGAACAGTGCAGGAAGCCAAGCGATCAAGGTTTCCCAGGTCCCTTCTTACCCAAAGCCTGGGAGGGGTGTGGCGATGTGTCCACAGAGTCAAATGTGTTGTGATATTTATAAAATATTCTTAAAACCGCAATCTGTTCCCTTGTTTTTTTTCCACTTCAACCTTTCATGAGTTCCTCTTCTCTTGGGGTGGAAGGCTGTGGCGTGGCTGCGGGTGGGGCTGGGATTTAGTTAAAGGGGGTTGAGGGAGGGGACACACTAGCTTTCTATGTAGTAGGCTGCATTTATTGTTTCAGAGTTACTTCCCAGTATATCTTGTTATTGCTTGAAAGTTTGCAGGAGCTGGAAAAGGTGGGAGCCAGATTCAATCCCAGGCTCATCTGACTGTCCTATGAAGGGTCTTTCTGTGGCAGTGGATGGACTTCCTGAGCTTCGCAAGCTCTCGGCAGGCCTATGTCCTTCCCACTTCGAGGCAGTAGTCTGCCCTCACCCACCAGCCCGTGGCAGACTCTGTGCCTGCAGTGGCTCCCTTAGGCCTGCCCTGGCCCGGTCAGTCCATCTACAGGGGCCATTGTCTCCTGCTGATTTGTTGTACAATCCTGAGACAGACAAAGGGAGTAGGAGAGGCTTAGCAGCCAGCAGTCACTAGTGCATCTGCAACAAATGGTTAAAGAGCCAGTACATTTACACGATGGACTATTAAGCGGCCATAAAGAAGGACAAATATATGGACTTTGCAGCAACGTGGATGGATTTGGAGTCGATCATGCTCAGTGATCTATCACAGAAACCAAGAACAGAGTACCATATGGTCTCACTCATAAGCGGAACTTGAACAATTATAATGCTATGAGAAAGTGTTTGGCAGTCATGGGAAACTGTCAGGGGAGGAGGGGTGGGATTGGCCGTTGAGAGAAACTGCTAAGGGAGGGAGGGGCATGCCTCATCAACAGGGGTACCTGCATAATCAACGTCTGTATACCTAACCCCGAAATGTACCCCACATCTTTATAATAAAAAATAAAAATAAAAAAAATAATAAAAAGAGCCCGGTCAGTTCAGCCTGAGAACTTGAGAAGAGAACTTGCACAAGAGAACTTGAATGGACCAGAAATTTCCCCAACGTGAAATTCACCAATTTGACAAGAATGTCAAAGAAACTGCCATGACGTTAACTCTGTGGAGATACAAACAAAGAAATCTTTCTGAACATTCATAAAATAACAATAAATTTCACTGAACTGTGCTTGGAGAAGGACTATTATCTCCACAGAAAATATTGCAAGGTGGTTGTCATTCAAAAAGCCAAACAAGAATATTATGGGGCGGCAGTTAATCAATCTTTTAAAAAATGCTGTTTCCTGCATTTCATGATATTGGTAAAATCTTCAGCCTTTTTAAATTTACAATCTGTTATGATTTGTTTTTTTCATATTCACCTTAGTGTCCAATTTTGCATTTATATTCGTTCAAAAAGGCAGTTAAAGAATATTCAGTCAAGCAAGAATGTCATGGGGCGGTAGTTAATCCATTTTTTAAAAATGCTGATTCCTGGATTTCATGATATTGGTGGAATCTTCAACATTTTTAAATTTTACAATCTGTTATGGCTTGTTTTTTCATATTTACCTTAGTGTCTAATTTTGCATTTGTAGTCTGCCTGTTTCTTCAGCCCATTTATTCTTCCTCAGGGGTGCAAATGTGTGCGTCAACTAAAGAAAAAAACAAAACAACACCAGCAAGTCTTTGAAAATTGCAGTGAGTTTCATGAGTCTCACCGAGGCCTGCAGCCAGAGCCTCTCCTGGAGAGGTGCTGTGAGCCCGTTCCGTCCTGGCTCCCAGCCCACTGCCCACATGCGGCCGGCGGGGGTCAGTATGAGCAGAAACACATCAGACTTGCTCAGAAGTTACCTTGAGGCAGAGTCACATCAAGGTCTGGGTGTGGCAGCACATCTGGCTGTAGGTCACAGAGGCGTGAACCCTAACTCCGTCAGATGTTACCTCACTTCCAGGGAAAGGTGAGGACTGGGGTCATTTATCTTGTAAGGAATGCAGTGACTCAGGCAAGAGATGAAGGAGCCATGTGCTCAGTCCTGCTTTGTCTTCAAAGCATCTTTCTAGGAAGCCGCACATCTCACCGAGTTGAGGCCTGTGTGAGTTATGCAGGCAAGCAGAAGTGAGCATCTTCTTCCATTGGTTACTTTGTCTCACATGTGTATGAGGATTTCCCCTTGATGCAGCCAACTCACTCTCAGGTAAGGGCTGCCC
>CAUYQG010254773.1:0-10645 GCA_963574415.1 Tarsius wallacei
CGCACCTGTAGTTCCGGCTACTCGGAAGGCTGAGGCGGAAGGATCACCAGAGCCCAGCAGGTCGAGGCTGCGGTGGCCGGGAGCGGCCACTGCACTCCAGTCAGGGCGACAGAGTGAGACTCCAACTCAAAAAAAAAAAAAAAAAAAAAAAAAATTCTACCTATAAAAACTAGCATTTGACCATGAGCAAAGCCATGCAAAAAATGTTTTTTATATGCAAATAATTAGTGTTAATATGCTCTACATTTTTAGGACAAGTAACTACTCCTATCAACATTGTTTATCAGAGCTAAGAAATGCAAACAACCTGAATATCCATATGTAGGCTAACGATTAAAATAATTATGTTACACCCATTCTCTACAGTTTGTTAAAATGAATAAGGTAGATTTATATGCACTGACATGGAAAGATCCCCAAGGCATACTGTCGCCGTGAAATACATTTAGCAAAATCCCATGTATGTAAACCAACAAGTCTCAAAGATGCCTTTCCCTGTGTATGTATTAGTACATAAATGCATAAAACAAGGCTTGAAAGGATGACAGACAATAAGGACCTAAGGATTACTTCTGGGAAAAGGAGAATGGGTTGGGGGTGCCTTAAAGAAGAAACTTACTTTGATGTCAAAATTATGTGTTGCTTGAAATTTTTACACAGAGAGTATAATTCATAAATTATTAATACTTTGTAATTTAAAAAATAAAACAGTTGGAGGAAAGAATTCCACCTAGGAATTCTTCTGTTGTTGTTTTGTCCCTCTTCCTTCCCCCTCACCCCCAATATCCTCTCAAAAAAGAAAAACAAACATGTTTTAAGTGTCAAAGTATCCAGATTGCTGTAGATTAGGTACTCAGCATATAATTCACTAACTGATAAGGAGAGTTAACCATAGTAAAGTGTCCACAAAATTACACCCAATTACAAACTGAAAAAATAGCTGCACTGATGAGCATAATTTACCATTAAGTTTTTGTTTGTTTGTTTTGAGTCAGAGTCTCACTCTGTTGCCCAGGCTGGCTACCCCAGCCTCCACCTACTGGGCTCAGAGGATCCTTCCGCTTCAGCCTTCCAAGCAGGGGACTACAGGCATGTGCCACCACGCCCAGCTAATTTTTTGATTTATTCTAGAGATGAGCTCTTGCCATATTGCTCAGGTTGTTCTCGAACTTCTGGGTTCAGGCAGTCCTCTTGCCTCTGCCTCCCAAAATGCTGGGACTACAGGCATGAGCCACTCAGCCTTTCAAGTAGCTGGAACCACTCAGCCTTCCAAGTAGCTGGAATATAAGGTCAATATTCCTCCCACCTTCCTTCTTTTCTTTCCTTCCTTCTCTCCTTCCCTTTTTTCCTTTCTTCTTCCTTTTCCGTCTTTCTCTCTCTTTTTTTTGTTGTTGGAGTCTCACTGTGTTGCCCAGGCTGGAGTGCAGTGGCACACTCACAGCCACTGCAGCCTTGACCTGCTGGGCTCAGGTGATCCTTCCACATCAGCCTTCCAAGTAGCTGGAACCACATGCTCAGCTAATTTTTTGATTTTTTTTTTTTAAACTAAAATTTGTCAACTGTTTTTAAACAATAGTCTCTTAATAGTGATAGAATACATTTAAATGGAACACGAAAGTTCTAGTTTTCTGAAGTCTTTGCAAAGTAGATGTTGGCAATAATCTGGGTTAATTTTTGTATCATAATCCTGAGGATGTTGGAATGGATTGCCTTGTGAGCAAGTCCTTTCACAATATTAACCGTATCCGCACAGAACCTGAATGCTGAAGATATTGTTTAGAGAACTTCGACGCTGGGTAGAAGACTGGAAAGGATCCTCTAGGTTGCATTCCAAATCAAAAATTCTGCAACTCTCAGCGGTTTAGGAAAGGCACTTGCTCCATTGGAAAGAACTCAGGTTTGGGAGCCAGATTGACTTAGGTTTGACTTTACTCTTAGATGCCAACAATATGACTTTAAACATGTTACTTACCTCCTTGTGCCTCAGCTTTCTCTCTGGAAAAGAGAGAAAGAAATATTGCAAAAATTAGAGATAAGGTATATAAAAGCACAAAGTAAGAACAAAATAAATAAATATTATTTACATGTAACTCATATAGTTCATTTAATCCTTATTCAGTTGCACTGCTGTATTGGCTGCCTTTTTTTTTTTTTTTTTTGAGTTGGAGTCTCACTCTGTCGCCCAGGCTGGAGTGCAGTGGCATGCTCACTGCCACCGCAGCCTCGACCTGCTGGGCTCTCAGGCGATCCTTCAGCCTCAGGCCTTCCAAGTAGCTGGAACTACAGGCGTGCGTTACTATGCCCAATTAATTTTTTTATTTATTGTGGAGACGAGGTCTCACCATGTTGCCCAGGTTGGTCTCAAACCCGCGGACTCAGGCAATCCTCTCGCCTCGGCCTTCCAAATAGCTGGGATTATAGGCTTGAGCCACCGCACCCGGCCATGTCTGATCTTCGTAGGAATGCTGGAAGAGATTGATTAGGACCGTGCTTCTATATCTGGTGAAAAATACAAAATAGCATTGGATTTCACGGAAATTGTTTCCCCAAACGATCAACCTCCTTTAAAGATGATGATAATGATGGATGCTAAAGTTATTCTGAGGTTCCTCTGTGCCATTGTTGAGCACCTTGTAGTCTATAGCTGCAGTCTAGCTCTTTATCTAAGACTGTATGCGTATTCTTCCAGACCTCTGAAACCTTTGGTGATGCCCATTAAACTCTACTCCTGTTTAGTACACTGGGCTCCCTCTTCAATTGCCTTCTTAAAGGCTTCAAAGACATCACTTTCTGCTATATAATTAGGAAACTCATGGCAGGATTCTCTCCAGCATCAAAAGCTTCAGAAAATCCGAACAATTTACTTAGCCATAGACACATTTCAGAGATAGTGTTATTAAGACCTAACAACCTCTGATTCTTTTTAAATTTTATATTATTTCAACAGTTAATAGACCTGTCTAATTTCTTTTGAAACCTGGTAAGATAATAATCAGGGCTTGTCTGAATCTGGGAGATACAGTTTTGTTCTGTTTTTTTAAATAGTAGACTATTTTTAAGAGCGATTTTAGATTCATAGCAAAATTGAAAGAAAGGTACAGAGATTTCCCATATACATCCTGCCTCTACACATGTATAACCTCCCCCAAAATCAACATCCACCGGAGTGGTACATTTATTCCAACTGATGAACCTACGTTAACCCATTATTATCGCTTAAAGTTCATAGTTAAAGCAGGGTTCACTCTTGGTGTTGTACATTCTGTGAGTATGGACAAATTGATGACATGTATCCACCATTACAGTGTCCTACAGAGTAATTTCTCTATTATAAAAATCTTCGTGCTCTTCCCCTCCAGCCCTTGCAATTACTTGATCTTTTTACTGTTTTCATAGTTTTACCTTTTCCAGAATGTCTATAGTTGGAATTAACAGTATGAGTAGACTTTTTGTACTGGCTTCCTTCACTTAGTAATATGTATTTAAGTTTCCTCCATGTCTATCCATGGCTTGATAGCTCATTTATTTTTAGCACTGAATAATATTCTATTGTCTGGATATACCACAGTTTATTTCTCTATTCACCTACTGAAGGATATCTTGGTTCCTTTCAAGTTTTGGTAGTTATGAATAAAGCTGCTATAAATATGTGTGTGAGTTGTTTTGTATAGATATGTTTTTAACTCCTTTGGGCAAATAACAAATGTGATTGCTGGATGTACGGTAAGAAGATGTTTGATTTTGTAAAAAATCACTGAATTGTCTTGTGCATAGTGGCTGGACCATTTTGCATTCCCACCAACAATGAATGCGAGTTCCTGATGCTCCATATCCTCACCAGCACTTGGTGTTGTCAGTGTTCTGGATTTGACCTAATAGGTATATGTTGGTATCTCATCATTGTTTTAGCTTGTATTTCTCTGAGGACATATGATTTGGAGTATCTTTTCATATGCTTACTTGCCATCTGTTTATCTTTCTTTGGTTAAGTTTATGTTTTTATTTCTTTGTCCTGCTTCTGTTTATCACTTTAAGTTTTTCAGCAAAAAGTAAAATTTTTCTTTTTTTTTTTTTTTTGAGTTGGAGTGTCACTCTTTCACCCAGGCTGGAGTGAAGTGGCACGCTCACAGCCACTGCAACCTTAACCTGCTGGGCTCAGGTGATCCTTCTGCCTCAGCTTTCCAAAGAGCTAGGACTACAGGTGTGAGCCACCACACCTGGCTAAATTTCTGATTTATTGTAGAGACGAGGTCATGCCATGTTGTTCAGGCAGTCCTTTCACCTCCACCTCCCAAAGTGCTGGAATTACAGGTGTAAGCCACTACACCCAGCTAAATTTTTCTTTACATATTTATATGTTTCACATTTAGAACTGTCATGATGTTACAAATTATAGTTCAAAAAGAATTTAAATCAGATATATACCAATAACTGAATGACCTGCTCTGGAATTCCAAGGTTCTAACTTTATATTGGTCACTTTAGAGCCACTGATCCACAAGAAATACAAATAAAATTGTAACTATTTCTTTTTTTTATTTTTTAAAACGGAGTCTCACTCAGTCACCCAGGCTGGAGTGCAGTGGCACGTTCATGGCCACTGCAACCTCAACCTGCTGGACTCAGGTGACCCTTCCACCTCAGCCTTCTAAGTAGCTGTAACTACAGGCATGCACCACCACGCCCGGCTAATTTTTTTATTTATTGTAGAGATGAGGTCTCTCCAAGTTGCCCAGACTGGTCTTGAACCTGTGGATTCAGGTAATCCTCTCACCTTCGCCTCCCAAAGTGCTGGGATTACAGGCATGAGCCACCGAGCCCAGTCTGATTTTCTCTTTCAGTGACACAGCCTAACTTCAGTTTGAAAAAAAGAAAAAGAAATAAAAGCTTTCCAGGTTAAATTGAAAAAATATTTTTAAGTAAAATTATAAAATAGATCTGTCTTTGTAAATGAAAACTACACATATCAAGCATTTGTAAGCCAAAGAATGAGTACAGATACTATTATAGCTATAGAGGTGGGTAAATCACTCTGAGAGAGTGTGTGCAATTAAAAATAAAAAAAGAGTACTCAGGACCTAGACCTAAGTCATGCCAAGATTTAGAAGCTGGACAGAGGTGCTGGAGCCAGCAAAAAAGACACACAGAGTTGTCTTTTAGAGCGCTTTTATTAAGGGTAAGCCACTGTGCTAGGTGAGAAGATTGACATACAAGATAAGAATGGTTAACACTGTAAAGGGTTGGACATGGTGGCTCACAGCAATAATCCCAGTACTTTGGGGGGTGAAGGCGAGAAGACTGCCTGAGCCAGAGGTTCTAGATCAGCACGGGCAACTTGGTGAGACCTCGTCTCTATAATAAATCAAAAAATTAGGCGTGGTGGCATGCACCTGTAGTTCCAGCTACTTGGAAGACTGAGGCAGAAGGATCCCAGGAGGTCAAAGCTGTGGGGGCCGTGAGTGTGCCACTGCAATCCAGTCTGGGCAACAGAGTGAGATTCAAAAAATAATAAAGAAAGAAATTATAAAGAGAAATGTAATTGTGAAATAAATTAAAAGGGATAAATGATCCTGGAGAGGCAGAACAGGAACCAAGGAACAGAAGGCTGTACTCTTACTAGATAAATGTTAATGTGACAAGATATATAACTTTGCCTTGGGCCTCAGTCAACTCCTCCACACAAGAAGAGATGATAATACTTATCTTGTGGGTCTTTGTGAGAATTGACCAAATCAATGCATTTGAATATAGACTGCAAATGGAAAAACATTACACAAATTTAAGATACTGGCCTTGGCTCTCTGCCTAGAACTTGCATTCCTCCAGGACAGAGGCCCACCTAGGCCACTTCTCTCACGCAAATCTTCCTCCTGAATCCTGACCTCCTTGATAGTGTCTACCATTTTTCTTTGCCTGATAGCCAGGGCCTCAGGTCCAATGGCCCACTGCCTAAGCTTGATAACAGCCCAGTTGCTGGGCTGGAAACACCAACAACATCCTTGATTATCTTCCTGGCCTACCCTACCACCCATGAACCCAGGTTATGGCATGTTCCAAAGCATTGTTTCTGAAACAACCGCAGAGCTAACTAAAGAGATTCAGAATACATACTTAACACCCCACACCTAGATTTTTCATTTAGTCATAAAATTTCTTAGAAGTCTTGAAACCACAGTACCTTGTTTCTTAAAAGGTGATAATACAGCAAAATATATATACATATTAAATAATCCATTCCCTTCGCCCTAAATTATTGAGTTACATAAACAATAGAGGCTTTTTAAAAAATTGTTTCAAAAATTGTTTATGGCTATGTGGACAAAACCTAGATTGTGTCTGAAAGTCTTATCTAATCTGGCAAGATATTCATGCTATTTATTTGAAAATTCTTTGATCAAGTAGTTTTCTTTTTTTTTTTTCTCAGTTTCACTCAGACCCAAAGTCTCAACACTCACTAGGTGAACTGCTATTGACGAAAAATATTGCCATCATTGTAGAAGCTGCTATGGTAGTCAGACCCCGCACCACCCAACCTCTTCTCACAACTGCCAACCTCTCCCCTGCCCCATACCAGAGAATCAATTGATTTGTGAGGCAATCCTGCATTTGTTTGCCAGGTAGCAGGAGATGCGGCCTTTGTTCTTGGCAGCTGCTCGGCCAATGAAGGTGGAGTGAAAAATGAGTTCATATTTTGGTGTGTTACCCCTTGTCTTCAGGGGTCTGGAGACTTGGTCCCTTTGCTGGGCCCTGAAAATCACTCAGTCACCAGGACTAGCCATCATCCCCATAGCAGAGGCCTGTACAGGTCTCTGAAAATAAGTATGGCATTCATTCATTCATTCACTCATTCATTCATTGAGTCAAGCTCAGGCCCTGCTGCCTAGGCTGGAGTGCAGTGGCACAATCATGGCTCACTGCAACCTCAACCTGCTAGACTCAGACGGTCCTTCTGCCTCAGCCTCCCAAGAAGCTGAGACTACAGGCACATGCCACCATGCCCAGCTAAGGTTTTTAATTTTTTGTTATGCTATACTGCCTAGGCTGATCTTAAACCCTTGTTCTCAAGTGACCCTCCTTCCTTGACCTTTCAAAATGTTGGGATTACAGGTGTGAGGCATCGCACCCAGCCAAGAATAGCTTTTAAATTCCCAAAAAGTCTATATAATAAAGAAATTGCAGGCCGGGTGCAGTGGCTCATGCCTATAATCCCAGCATTTTGGGAAGCCGAGGTGAGAGGACTGCCTGAGCCCATGGGTTTGAGATCAGTCTGGGCAACTTGGTGAGACCTCACCTCTATAATAAATCAACATATTAGCCAGGCATGGTGGCGTGCACCCGTAGGTCTAGTTACTTGGAAGGCTGAGACGGAAGGATCACCTGAGTCCAGCAGGTCAAGGCTGTTGTAGCCATGAGCGTGCCATTGCACTTCAGCCTGGGGAGCAGAGTGAGGTTCCAACTCAAAAAAAAAAAAAAAATGAAATTGCTACTTGCTTAATCAATTTATTGGAGAAAAAAATGCAGCCTTGTAGAGCTAGGTCCAAACACAATTCATTATTGGATAGGCTGCTATTTTAGCTATTATTTATTAATTATTTAAAAGAAAAACATTTTAATTCTTATTTTTTTGAGTCAGAGTCTCAACAGAGTCTTACTCTGTTGCCCAGGCTGGAGAGCAGTGGCACGCTAACAGCCGCCACAGCCTCGACCTGCAGGGCTCAGGCGAACATTCTGTCTCAGCCTTCCAAGTAGCTGGAATTACAGGTATGCGCCATCACACCTGGCTAATTTCTTGATTTATTGTAGAGATGAGGTCTCACCAAGTTACCCAGGCTGGTCTTGAACCTGTGGGCTCAGGCTATCCCCTCACTTCAGCCTCTCAAAATGCTGGGATAAGAGACATGAGCCACCACACCCAGTCAAGACGTTTTAATTAAATAACTCATTTTTAATTTTTTAATTAGTTGATTTGCCCTAATTGCAATACCGTAACCCTTGTAGCTGATCATTTTCTCTTTTTTTTTTTGAGTTGGAGTTTAACTCTGTCGCCCAGGCTAAGGTGTAGTGACACACTCAAGGCCACCGCAGCATCAACCTGCTGGACTCAGGTGATCCTTCCATCTAAGCCTTCCAAGTAGCTAGAATTACAGGCACGTGCTACCACATCCAGCTCTCTTTTTAAAATTTATTTATTGTAGAGACGAGGTCTCTCCAAGTTGCTCAGGCAATCCGCTCACCTCCCAAAGTGCTGGGATTACAGGCTGAGCCACCACGCCCAGCCTAGCTGATCATTTTCAAAACAATAATTAAAAAACTTGATCTTTGAAATTTGGGAAGGGGCTGGGAAAGGAAATGGAGGAACATCAAATGACACCCAAAAGTTTTTCAAACTCCAACAAAGGCTTTGTGCTTTACCAAGTTCTTCTCAAGCACAGAGACAGAATAAGTAGCTACTCATGATAGAGTATTACAATAAGGCCATAGAAGCAATTCTTGTCTCCATAATGGGAAGCTACGTGTCAAGATAAAACAATTGTAGGTCTTTTATATTTTATAATGGACTAATAACTTATATTGCTATTTTTAATGGGTGTCAGTTTTCACTTTCTAAGATATTTAATTACATTTGTTCTTGTCTAATCATCAATCCCCTTTCTAGCCTATGACTAGTTTATTTACAAATAAAAGTGTAAGTGAACCTGCAATGACTTTACCTGACTTCTTAAGTAGAATGCCAGGTTTTCTACCTTAAGGAAGTAAGCCTGGATTCATTGGCAAGGGGAATGGCTGAAAATCACACCTGGGTAAGTTTTTTGGTTTCATTATGATTAGTTATAGGATCCCTTAGCACTCCGTACTTTTCATTCAAAATATTTACCAGTTCATAATTATATATTATATGATGATATTAGCATCTTTCTCCCCTACATGACAGTACCATCCACGATAACAGGGTAATCTCTACTTTTCACACCAATATCCCAGCACCCAGTTCAGTGGGTGCCTAGGAAACAGGGACTGTACAAAGCACCTTTTATTGAAAAATATGAAAAGAAAATATTAAGAGTTTTGGGGTTTTTTTTTTTTTTTTTTAGTTGGAGTCTCACTCTGTTGCCCAGGCCACCGCAGCCTCGACCTGCTGGGCTCAGGTGATCCTTCCGCCTCAGTCTTCCAAGTAGCTGAAACCACAGGCATATGCCACCATGCTCGGCTAATTTTTTGATTTATTGTAGCGATGAGGGCTCACTAAGTTGCCCAGGCTGGTCTTGAACCCGTGAGCTCAGGCAATCCTCTCACCTCAGCCTCCCAAAGTGCTGCGATTATAGGCGTGATCCAGGTTTCCCAAAGTGCTGGGATTATAGGCGTGAGCCACCGTGCCCAGACAAGCATTGTTTCAATGAGTACTTAGGAAGTGGATTAGTGCCAGTCACTTGGAATGTCCCATGTAATAAATTTAACCAAAAGTTTTTTTTAAGAATTGCATGATTGATAATACCACATTTTGAGCACAATCAACTTTCCCTATTATTTTTTTTTACAGAAGTTGGTTTTAGGCCAAAGATGACCTTCTTTGATGAATACAGAGTAAACCCCTTTGCATTATATATTAGGAGCATTCTGTTATCTATTTTGTGCTTAATAATTCATATTGCCTTTGGAGTTCAACTGAAAATTTAGAATGCTGGAAAACAAAATAAAAATCTCATTAGAAGCATATCTCTTAATTTGTTACACCGTAACATGAGGGATTTTTTTTTTAACCTCTCCCCTTCACGTGGTGTGAGCCATCTGATATAAAAAGGGGTTGCCTGATGCCACAAAAGAGGTAATTCAATAGTTTTCAAACTTGAGATGCATCCAAATCACCTGGATGACTCGTTAAAACACAGATGACTGCACTCACCCCCAGTATGTGATTCCATAGGTTTGGTGTGGGGGCCTGAGATTTTGTATTTCTTACAAATTCCCAGGTGATGCTGATGCTGCTGGTGGAGACCACATTTTGAGAAACATTAGAAAATAGCTACTAAAAGGGAATCTTGCTATGTGTAGGTTCAATGCCCACAACATTCTTGGTTGAAACAATCTCACAGAGAAAATGATAAGTGGTTGGTAGAGATGATAAATTATTAGAAGATGATATATTTCATGGAATATATTAGTAAATATCTAGCTTACCTTATCAACCTTAGGTATTTTTAAATTATGCTTCTTCGGGGATTATCTTGTTTCACTTCGTGTAAAACAAGTGAAAGTTCTAAGTTATTTTTATTCTCAAAAATAATCAGATGATTATTATTGCCTCCCTGCTATTCAATGCTCCAGGCAAGACTCTTTAGTCATTATTCCTTTGTAGAAGGGGACATGATAATAGCACCCATCTCAGTGAATTACTGTGAGGATTAAATGAGACCCTAAATGGAAAATATTTTGCACAGAAAATGGCCTGTAAATGGTAGCTATTGTGTTTTTACTGATTTACAATTTTTTTTTTTTTTTTTTTTGAGTTGGAGTCTCACTCTGTCGCCCACACTGGAGTGCAGTGGCTGCTCCCGGCCACCGCAGCCTCAACCTGCTGGGCTCCGGCGATCCTTCCGCCTCAGCCTTCCAAGTAGCTGGAACTACAGGCGTGCTACCATGCCCGGCT
>CAUYQG010254774.1:0-15786 GCA_963574415.1 Tarsius wallacei
TCATGTCTTTTGCCCACTTTTTAATGGGTCTCTTTGTTTATTTCCCTTTAGGTACCTTTGAGCTCCTTGTAGATCCTGGATGTTAGACTTTGTCAGATATGCAGTTGGCAAATATTTTTCCCATTCTGTGAGCTGTCTCTCTACGCTCTTAATGGTTTCTTTTGCTTTGCAGAAGCTTTTCAGTTGGATGAGTTCCCACTTGTCTATCTTATATCATGGCATGGGCACTTGAAGTTTTGATCAGGAATTGGTTGCCAGTTTCAATTGCCATAAAGATGTATCTTGCATTTTCTAATGTTCTTACAGTTTATAGTTTTACTTTTAGGTCTGATTCATTTAGAGTTGATATTTTGTGTATGGTGATAAGTAGGGGAGTCCTGTTTCAATCTTCAGGGTGCCCTTAATGGTGTTTTAATGGCTAATAACAGTCTTTCATACCTTCAAAAGAAAAGAAATGTGGTGGATTTATAAAATGCTAAGTTTTGAGAATGCATGTTTGTTTTGTATCAAATCACTCCAAATTCTCCAAGTGAAGTGACAACATGGCAGATTTCAGTGTTTTGACAAACTTCATTGTAGAATAACGTCAATAGGATTAGTTCATTCATTCATTTATTGAACACATGTTTTAGTGCCTATTATGTAAAGGCACTATGCTCACTGTTTCTAGGTAGTGAGTGTAAGATAATCTCCCTGGGGAGATGGGCATTAGGATAAGTTAGCAGAATTATTAACATTACAGAGAACATGCTGTAGCACCACTATGACCCCAATCAGCATAAGTCCCCTCACTTCTTCAGCTCAATGTTTAAAATACTCCTCCCATCACCACATTATGGTACTGAAATACTGATGAAATATAGTATTTCACATAATACCAAGCACTTAGTAGAGTCATGGAAGAATGGAAGAACTGCCATTTCTAGGTAAATGAATAAAATGAAAATCTACATTGGGCTTAGCATGTTGATCAGAAGTGGAGCCTCAGGTCAACGTAATTTGATAGATTTTCCTAAAAAGAAAGCATCATGCAAATTTATAAGTAGAAACTGAAATTAAAGACCTCAATGCAAGGGCATAACTATCTCAATGTGACTAAGATGGCATTGAAGTCAGTAAAAATTAGTGATTCCTTGAAAAGAAGCCCAGACACAACCACACTAAAAACTATTGCATTTTCCCCATGGCTAGCACATCTCAAAAAAGACAATAAAGAGAACTATATAGTGTGCACAGGGATAGCCAAACTCATATAAACAATTATTTTGTCTTCAAAAAGATACATATATATTATTAGTATAAATTTTAAAAAGGATTATATAGTATTCATAGAGGCAGACAAACTCCACTCCATTATTTTCTCTTCAATAAAAGTCATGATCGGAGTTGATCTCCCTGTTATTACAAACAAAATTCTGATTCCCAGGACAAATAAACAGGACAAGTACCCCGTACAGATTCTATCAAAGGGTTAATGTTTCTCTGAGTGTGTTAGATATTGGATGAAATTCTACACAAAATTTCTTTGGAAAAATTTTTGTGCCTAGCATTTGACCTGTGTACTTCTAGAAATCTAGTCTACAGAAAAACTTGCATACATAAACAATTTTATAAAATTGTGCAATTATATATACGTATTTGAATGTTTTTTTCTAGTACTGTTTTTAATAGTTATATTGAAAATAACTTGAATGTACATCAGTTAGAAATTGTTAAAATGAAATGAAGTCAGTATGTAAAAGAGATATCTGCATTCCCATAGTCATTGCAGCATTATTCACAATAGTCAAGATATGGAATCAACCTAAGTGCAAATCAAGAGATGAATGGATAAAAAAATGTCGTATATACTCACATACACAATGGAATATTATTCAGTCATGAAAAGAATAAAATCTTGTCATTTGTGGCATCACACATGAACCTGAAGTACACAGTGTTATATAAAACAAGCGAGTCATAGAAACACAAATGCCACATCTCACTTACGTGTGTAATCTAAACACATTGAACTTATGGATGTAGAGTAGAATGGTGAATTCCAGGTACTGATGGGGGGGGGTGGAGTGGAGCAGAAGAAATGTTGATTAAAGGATACAAAGTGTCAATTCTATAGCCGAAATAAGTTCGAGAGCTATTGTACAGAATGATGACTACAGTAAATACATTATATACTTGAATATTGCTAAGAGAGTAGATTTTAAATGTTACAGAAAAGCATATGAGCTGAGGAATATATTAATTAGATTGATTTAATCATTCCACAATGTACACATATATCAAAGTATCACATTGCAAACAATAAATATATACAATTTTTCATTTGTCAATTAAAAACATTTCTTAAATGGGCTATTTATACTTTTGGATAGTATATCTTTCTATATCTTTCTATTTCTTTCCTTCATAAACACACACAAACATGCCTCTGACATATGAGAGAAAAGAATGAACAGTAGAAAAATCTGGAGAAATACTTACACAACTACAAACAGCAAATCATCCTGAAAAGGAAATTAGGATGGGGGAAGGTGATAGATGATTTTGCACATTTTAAATATCATGAATGTGTTGCTTATTTTTTTAAAACTATGCTTCGTTTTTGAAATTATGACTTTTTAACAAAAAAAATTTATTTATAATATTCCTTGTGGTGTCTCATGGGTCTATAAGAAAGTATAAGTCCATATGGGTATATAAGGACATATATAATATATGATTTTTACATACATGCATGTTTTACACACAGCCTGAGCTCAATGAACTTGTGAAAGTATGGATATGTACATGAAAAAATTAGGTATCAAACCAAGAACAAAATAAACATCTTCAGAATTGTTGTTCTCATTTAATGAGATAAAACAGAGAATATATTATTTTATTTTCTCAAATAATATAATAAGCTGCAATACGTGAATATTCTATCAATAAAAAACAAAACCCCAAAAGCTCTCTTTTCTAAGGTGGTGTTTCCTTGAATTTTTCAGTGATGCACTTAGAGTTATTGATGAAGATGTGCTTATGTATTTATTTTGCTTCTTATTCTTAGTGAGTGTCTATTTACTTCTTTAAGTAAATAGCACAGGAAATTATTTTGTATGATGGATGTTTTATTCTCTTCAGGGGAAAAAAAACCTTACTATTCTGATGGTATCATGTAGTTATAAATCTTTTGAACAGATGACTTCAGGGTTCTCAGTTCTCTTTTCCTAGGTTGTACATATAGTAAACTGTGTAATATTAATGTCTCTAACTAGTATTAAGATGAATCATTTCCCTATCACATTTCATCATTAGGCCAGTAATATCCTTTGCTAATATTCATTCTCTGTGGTTATGTAATCAGGCACTAATTAAAATAAAATGTTGAAGGGTAGGTATTATTTCATTTTTTTCTAGATTTTGCCCAAGAAACTTGTCTAAACTTTCCTAAAATTCACGATTTTTAAACACCATTTTTAACTAGCTCATATTCACAGACTTGTAATCACCTGCTCTGATATTTGTGAGTTTTCTTCTTCTCCTACCATGTTGCTGCCTTTCTGAGCTCCCACAGCTATTCAGATTTTCTTCCTTTATATATCTCATTTCGGCTTATGTATAGAAACCACTATATCGAAAAATAAAGTCATATTTTAAATTCAATAGGTGAACAATTATAATGAATCAAATATTGGGAATAAAATTACTTAACTAATATATCATAGTATAGAAATAGTATTCATTTAAATATACAGAGCATCATTATATTTTCTATTTCTTTTTTCAAGGTTAAAATAAGAGCAGGAATAAAATATGACTTCAATTTTTGAGCAAAATTTTGGCCTGCCAATTGATTTATCTGCATGTGAATATTTTATTATAACATTTTCTTAGTACAATCATCATGTAAACATAAGAAGAGTTTAATTTACTTCTCTGAATTGCTACAATATATTCGAAGCCATTATGTGAAAGATCCATAAAATAAATTCAGTAGGAGGAACAGTGTGTCTGGTCTAAAAGCCACTTGTCTGCACATTCTTTCATTTTGTTCAGAGCCTCTAATACAGAGATAATGATGTAGAGGATCATGAATTTTTCTAGTTACATGTACAGAGTTATTGGAGATAGCTCAGATTTTTCAATTTCTATAGGATTTATATAGTTTATTAATGGCAGGGATGTTTATAGGAAAAATATTCACTTGGTGAATTTACTTGTAGAAACAAATTCTTCAGAAAAGTCAAATGACTAGAAAGCTAAAAGTATGGCTTTAATTATAATTCTCATCTTTCAAAGGGGCTGAGCAGGAGGAGAAGGAGTGGCACAAATGGGGAAGGGGGAGTTTGTTTGTTCTTCATATTCCAAATACAACCGAGGAATGATGAGGCCATCACAAAAATGTTCCTTGCTGCTGGCTTCCCAACGTTTCATTTTCTTTGGAGCATTTTCAGCATGCCTATAATACACAAAGCAGAATCTCTTATTTTATTCATAGTACAAATACAAGCCAGAAAAGTAAAGAGAAGAAAATTAGCACAAAGACCAATTTGTGAATGGAGCACTCATGCCCTTCATGTAACATATGCCAGATAGGAAGGGACTGGTGATTACCTTTGTTTTATCCTCCCTCAGTGGCAATAGATGGATTTTGTTAAAAGTATGGGTTGTTAGTTTTTATGCATACCTTTAGAGATGATGTAAATGTTTTTTGGAGTGGTTAAATTCTGGGGAAAAAGTACATTCTGACTTGGTATATCATTTATTTGTCTAAATTTTTCTTGCTTTAGGGTGCCAGAACAATCAACAAAATTTTGAAAATGCACTCATATACATGCATCTTGCTTCGTGTGTGTGTGTGTGTGTGTGTGTGTGTTTGTGTGTGTGTGTGTGTGTGTGATTTAAATGAGTAAGAGATTGAAAAGTGGAGGCAGGGTGTTGGAGTGGATGACCCCTAAGATTCTATTTGGTTCTATTCAAGCTTCATTTGTTCTTTAGCATTACAAGGTAGTTTAGAGATTTCTCAGAAAGCCAATAGATGGCAGCAAAGACTTGCAGACTAGCTTAGAAACTATTTGCATAGGAAAATCCCAAGTAGCAATTAAATGTCTAAAGGCAGAGCTGTCATTTTTAAGCTTTGCAATCCTAAAAAATCTTTAAGGTTTTTTTTTAGGAAAAAAATAAACTCTCTTTGCTCTTTAAGTATCGTTTAGCTTTGGTTTTATATTTATAATTTCCTTCATGTGCATTTATATATTTACCAAAAACTATTATATCCATAGACTTTTTTTGTCTAGTTTCCAGTTGAAACAGCAAACGAAACATGCCAAATTCCAGTAATCCTTATATTTATTTCTACTTAAGTTAAAATTTTAGCCGGGCTCGGTGGCTCAGCCTGTAATCCCGCGCCTTGGGAGGCTGAGGTGAGTGGATTGCCTGAGCCCGCGGGTTCGAGACCCGCCTGGGCAAGCGAGACCTCATCTCTACAATAAATCAAAAATTAGCCGGGCATGGTAGCGCGCGCCTGTAGTTCCAGCTGAGGCGGAACTTGGAAGGCTGAGGCGGAAGGATCGCCGGAGCCCAGCAGGTCGAGGCTGCGGTGGCCGGGAGCGGCCACTGCACTCCAGTCTGGGCAACAGAGTGAGACTCCGATTCAAAAAAAAAAAAAAAAAAAAATTTTAAAGAGTGCTTTGGTAGCTGGAGTGAGTTTTCAGTTAGTAGTTTTCCCATAGTACTACATTTGCTACAAGGTTCATATTAGGTTCTAATGCTATAATATATGACTCGAGGCACAAAACAATTACTGATATTTTTAATATACTCAAAGATGAACTCCATAGAATACAAATTAGTAAAAGATTATTTCCATTATACATTTTTCATATCAGTTTATTGTACTCAGTAAGACTCAGCTGGAACTCATTTGCAGAAAAAAAATCACCTCCCAAAACCCTGATATATTTCAAGTCAGTCTTGAAAGAGGGCTTTGTCAATGGTCTCAAATACTACTCCGTGTAAAAAAGTACATTGCAGGAGGCTCTCAGTTATTCAGAAATTTTTTTATTTTAAAGATGTGGGGTACAATCCTGGGTTAGGTAGACAAATGTTCATTATGCAGGTACTCTCGTTGCTGAAGTGTGTCTCCCCTTCCCCAGCAGATTCCCACTACTGCCAAACCCGCCTCTTCCCCCACCCCCACCCAAAGCAGCTTCCTGCTACTTCCAATCCTTTTCTTGTAGCATTATCATAATTGTTCAAGGTCTGCTTGTGAGTGAGAGCATGTGATACTCAGTTATTTGTTTCTTTGATACATCACTCAGTATTATAGGCTCTGTTCATCCAGCTGTGAAGTTCATGATATTTTACTTTCTTAGCTACTATAATATCAGAAAGTACTTGAGTCTCACCTCCCCCATTTCTTGATAGGCATTCACTACTTTCTATGCATTTACACTGTACCTTGTACTTCTATTATGTTTTTTAGCAAGCTGATTGGATTTCTTTACATATCTGTCTCCCACTCCCAAACTGTGTTTCATGAACTGTCTTATTCATCTCTATTCTGCCAGTGCTATGCACATGGCTGAAACTCAGAAATGATGAACTGAAACTCAGATCAAGCAGCCTGACTACTTTTCAACACCATTATTAAAAGTCCATTATATTTAAAGCACAAGACTTGGAGTTTTAGGAAAATGCAACAGAAATAGAAAACTGACTCTGCCTTAGAGATTAAAGGGTTTTTAAAATACAGACTAAATTACTTAAAGTTTCACAAATTAGCCCAGGTACAAATTAATAAGATGCAAATGAATATGCTGGATTGAAGAGCTAAAAAATATTGAGAGTAAGCCAGTTATTTGAGTATGAGTCAACAGTCAAGGCCAACGTTTAGATTTTGATTGACAGGTGGTAGCTTAAACCTCTTTGAGATATGAAAATCTCTGAAGTGTTAAACAATCCAAAATTAAACCCTGAAGGAGGTACAGAATTAAAGAACAGAAGAAATAAAAGAGACTGGAAGACATCAAGAATGCAGTGAATTGAGAAATAGAAGAACAGTACAGTAGTATACTAAAAGCAAATTTTGACAATTAGTGATATAATAAACATACCACTTTTAATTATTAGTATGTTTATTTAATGTCTGCATTATTCTTAGATTTTTAAGTGATCATGCCCACAATTGATGAATAGGCACACATAAAATAATTCTTATACAGAATTAATCTATTACATAAAAATATGCAAATACACAGAGTCACTGACATGACAAATTAAACGTGCATATAACCAGACTACACATGACAGGTATCTGTTTGAGTACTTAACTTGTGCCAAACATTGTAATACTTCATAGACACATTACATAGACTGCTCTGTTTTATTTACCTGGGATCTGTCATTTTAAGTTTGTAATTGACAAACAATATTTGTGTGTATTTATGGGGTACGACATGATGTTTTGATCTATGTATAAATTATGAAAAGATACAATCAAGCTAATTAACTTATCCATCACCACACCAACTTATTTTTAGTGAGAACATTAAAAAATTATATTATTATGGCAATTTTTTATGTGGAAGCAGAGATCAAGAAGGATTGAAGCTAACTGAAAAAAAAAAGAGTAAAAAGCATAATTTTTTAGGATAAGATCGCTAGTGGAGTTAGAGCAGCTTTGGATGATTTGTGAAGAAAAGATAGCTACTTAGCAGGAAGCTGATATAATAATTTTTTTGTAGCAGAAGCAGGTTTCTGTTTCTGTTTTTTCAAGGTACTATATTTGCTGTTTTGCTATTTTTGGAAGAATTTTATTTAGACAAGTAAAAATAACTAGGTGTTCTGAAGCAATATACAATTATTTATTATAGAGTTGTGGGGTAAAAATGAGGAACTACTACATAAATAGGCTGCATTCAGGTGAAGTTTGGACAACTAGGTGGTCCTCACTCCCCCGGTAGTGGATCGGGTACTCTTTATGCTGTCACATCCTCTCCCTCTCCCTTCCCTCTTTTTTCACCTACCAGTGCCCAGTGGCTGCCAGTCCCACCCTTGTACCAATGTGACTAGTAATCAGAGCTCACTTGTGAGTGAAAATATGCAGTAGTCAGTTTTTTGTTTCTGTGATAGATCACTTAGTATAATGGTCTTTAACCCCATCCAAGTTGCTGCAAAGTCCATGATTTTGTTCTTTTTTATGGCTGCATAATACTCCATCAGGTATATGTACCACGTTTTCTTTTTCTAGTCCACTTTTGATGGGCAGCAGTGCTGGTTTCACATTTTTGCTGTTGTGAATAGTGCAGTAATAAGTATGTGTGTGCAACTGTCTTTTTTGTAGAATTACTTATGTTCCTCCTTGTATATTACCAGGAGAGAAAATAGTGGATCATATAGAAGGTCAATTTTTAGTTCTTTAGGGATCTGTTGGTTTTTTGACTTAATAATGATAGCCATCATTACCAGGTTTAGGTGGTATCTCATTGTAGTTTTGATTTGCATTTATCTGATGCCTAGTGAAGCTGAGCATTTTTTCAAGTGTCTGCAGTCTGCTTGTATGTCATCTTTTGAGAAGTGTCTGTTCATGTCTTTTGCCCACTTTTTAATTTTTTTTTTTTTGCTGTTTTTTTGTTTTGTGTTTTTCCTTTCACTGCATTTGAGTTCCTTGTAGATCCTGGATGTTAGGCCTTTAGATGCATACTTTGCAAATATTTTTTCCCCATTCTGTGGGTTGTCTCTTTACTCTCTTGCTGGTTTATTTGGCTGTGCAAAAGCTTTTCAGATTGATGAATTCCCATCTATCTTAACTTTGGTAGCAATCATTTCTGGGGACTTGGTCATGAATCCATTGTCTATTCTGATGGCCAGAAGGGTATTTTCTACTGGTATTTTTATATTTCGAGGTTTAACATATAAGCCCTTGTTCCATTTTCACTTGAATTTATGGCTGCATAATATGTACCACATTTTTGTGTGTGTGTATATGTCCAACATTGTTTTATCCAGTCCAGTTTTGATTGGCAGCATGGTTGGTTCCATGTTTTTGCTATTGTGAATAGAGCTGCAACAAACGTGTTTGCAGGTATCTTTTTTGTAGAAGGATTTGTGTTCCTCTGGTTATATTCCCAATAGGGGGATTGCTGGGCTATATGGAAGGTCAATTTCTAGTTCTTTCGGAAATTGCCACACTGTCTTCTACAGAAGTTGCACTAGTTTGCAGTATGTACACATATAGGAAATAAACTTGATAACCTAAATTAAATGAGACTTTCTAACATCACGCAACCTCCCCAGGTTGAAACAAGAAGACATTGAGACTCTAAAAAGACCAATAATAACACTGGAAATTGACTCAGAAAACTACTGACCAAAAAAAAAAAAAAAAAAGCCCTGGACTGGATGGCTTTCCAGCACAATTCTACAAAATATACAAGGAGGAGCTGATACCAATCTTATTGAAAGTATTCCAGGCAATTGAGAAAGATGGAATTCTCCACAAATCATTTTATGAAGCTAGCATCACACTGATACCAACATTGGGTAAAGATCCAACAAAAAAGAGAACTACAGGCCAATATTTCTTATGAACATAGATGCAAAAATGATCAACAAGATTCTAGTAAACTGGATCCAAAAACTACATCTCAAAAATCATCCACCACGACCAAGTAGGCTTCATCCCCAGGATGCAGGGCTAGTTCAACATTCACGAGATCATAAATGTAATTAAATACATCAACAGATGTAAAAACAAGAACCACATGATTATATCATTAGATCCAGAAAAAGCTTTTGATAAAATCAACAGCTTCTTAAGCATCTCCTGAAGTGCTGGTTTGGAGGTGTGACTGGATGTCTGAAAAGAATTTTAATTCTCCATCACTGATGAAGTTTAGCTTGGTAGGAAATGCTAGCCCAAAATTCTTTGTCTTTGAGAACATTAAAAATGGGACTTGCAAAAGAGTGCATGACTAGTAAATAACAGAGCTGAAACCAGTACCCAGGGTTTTTTTAATAATGCAAAACTAGCTTAAAACAGCTAATGTATGTTTCTTGTTTAACAGTGGTAGTATTTACATAGAGCTCTTAAAGTGTATTTATTAAGTCAGACACCTCAATATATTATGCTATGTTCCCAGTAGGGAGAATGCATGGGTTCTAGAACCAAAGAATACAATCCAGAGTGACCTCATTTATTATCTCTCCCAATGATTCCACTGGAGACATTTTGATTATGGTCTTCAATGAGTCATCTTTGGGCTTTGCAAGGTTGAAGATCCTCATCCCCAGAGGTGGCACTCTTGCCAGGGAACACAGTAAGCATTCCATTTACGTTTTTCCCATTTTCACTAAGAGGTGTTTTCCCTGATAAATTTCAGGAACATTTCATTACATTTTGGTGTCTGTTCCAATGTTTCATTGAGCTACAAACTGCAGCTGCCACCAGCGCACACTTACTTTTGCCCAGGGACCAGCAGGCCAGAAAATGAGTCATCATATTGGCAGGGATAACTGAATCTGAGCAGCAGGGATTCTTTCACACAATGGGGGACAAGGAGGGATATAAAATGAGACAACTAGGTGACCCACTCGGTGCTTCCTTTCACATTATTGTCCATTGTAACTGAACAATTGCAGAATATGCAGACTGAGAAAATCATAGTTATCAAGACTTCAGATCCCTCGAGAATAAAGGTTTGGATCCCATCACCAAGATCTGCCAAAGTGATAACTGAGGGTGAGGGGAATTTAAGTTGGACAATGAAAGAGGGAGGCGATGAGTTCCAGGTGTGATCCCAAGTTCAATTGCAGAGTTGGGCTCTATAGCTTATCTCACACACTTCCCTGTTCTATGATTATCTTCAGAATGAAAGGCTCACAGGAACCATGGGGGAGCTACCTTGCAAAATTGTGCGGAAAAGTACAGCTCTGTGGAGCAAAATGTCACCTAAAGGGACTTTAATACACGTTGTAGACCTTCTTACTACAGGTTGCATTATCGATCAAGAGATCCATCACCATGTTTTTACCAAAGCCACACTTCCCAAAAGCTGCTCCCAGTCAATAACTGAGTGCAGCTGAGATATTGAAGCAGGTATGTTTCTGGGAGATGTGCTTTGCCTTGCTTTCCTAAGAATTTCACCGCAATCTAAGACATTTCCACCTAATCTTTCTCCCCCACTCCCCTTTCTTTTACGCGGTCAGGCTTTCATAGTCTGTCAGTACTCTCATGGACTCCATTTTCCCAGCCTCTATTAGTTTCCTCCACATCTTCTTTAAGAGGTATTTTCCCTGATAAATTTCAAGCAGATTTCATTGAATTTTGGTGTGTTTCTCAGGGGACCTGGAGTAACACACTATAAGCAATAAGATATTACAGAAATAAAGGAATATGACATCTCAGCCTAGGTCAAAGAAAGCAATGTGGCTTTTTCCTTGTGCTTAGATCACTCATTCTAAAGAAGCCAGTTGCCATACCATGAGGATAACTTAGCAGCCATAAGCGAGATCCAAGTTGGGAGAAACTAAAATCTGTAACCAATAGCTGGCATAGGTTTGCCAGTCATGTGAGTGAGCTTTTTTTCTTAGCTTCCAAGATCAGCTGAGATCAAGCATGTTCAGGGTGGTATGGCCATAGATAAGTAAGTCTTCTTAAAAAAAGGATTCGTTAGTCTTAGTCAAGCTTTTTGATGAATGTGGCCCACGTCAACATCTCGACTGCAACCTCATGAGATTTCCTGGACCAGAACCACTCCCAAGTGTCTGACCTGGAGCAACCGTGTGCAACATTAAATATTTTCATTATCTTACGCTGCTAAATATAACTGTATTCTGCTATGCATTCGATAGATTAATACACATTATGAAGTGATATACCCTTTTAAAAACTGATATAAATCAATGACCCAATCTCTATGAATGTATTTTTCTTTTACATGACTAAGGAGAAAGAAGATGAGCTCAAGGTTCCATATGCTAAAGTCCACTGGAAAATCCAAATTCAGCATTCCATTAATTAGTTCTATGAGTGCTGGTAAAATAGTCTCAGGTAAAACATTAAATATTAGAATCATAGATTTTAAAAAATCCTAGTGATGGATAATGTTATAAGCATTCCTAGATGAAATTTCCCATCAAGCCTCAGGCCCTGTCACCTTAAATTATTCAAAAAGTGTACTCTAGATTTCCAGTAATGCTCATGCATTATCGATTTCTTAGGAACCAATGCCCTATATCAGTAAAACATGTCAGTAAGAAATGATAGCTTAAATAAGTCATATTATATAGTCTTAGAATCGGAAAAGTGTAAGAGATTAAAACTAGTGACTTCTTTGTATTCCTCAGACAGTCGAGGTAAGCTGGGAAATGTATTTCAGCAGTCTTTACCACTAATCTTTAGTTGGAATGCTTTAGCGCCATTCTCATCAAGCAATCACACAAAACCACTTGTATGGAAAAAAAAGAGCACACTTCATAATCTGAACTGATTGTTGCTATCCAAAAAGGACAGTAAAAGTATAAGCATTACTGTAAACTGTCTAAATTTAAAAATCACAATTTTAGTACAATTGGAATGTAAATTAATGATAGCTTAATAACTGTTTAAAAATAGTTCTGAATGTTTAACAGCCATTACTGATTTATTGAAGCTCTGCTCATTTTATTATTAAATTAGTCATTTCACCTTAAACAGTGGTGCTCAGTGAGCAGGAGAGATTTTGCTCCCCTGAGATATATGTCAATGTCCAGAAATATTTTTTGCTTGTTATCGCTTAAGGGACAAAGGATGCATGAGAAGAGGGGAATGCTACTGACATCTAGTGGGTGGAGACTAGGGATACTAATAAACATCATACAATGCACAGGGTAGTCCACCATGACAAAGAATTACCTGGTCCAAACATCAATAGTGCTCTGGTACAGAAACCCTGATTTAAAGATTTTAAATACGTTCTTTAAGTTGTTTTTGCAAACAAAGCACAAGTACAAAAGCAGTTTCTTTTCAATTGAGCCTCAAAAATTTAGCTAGCAAATATTTTATAGTAAAAGGACAAAAAAAGTCACCACTACTAAAACTAATTCTAGATAAAAATATTCATTTCCATGACAGTAGTAGGAAGGCATAATAAATTAATGGATATCTAAAATCAAAAGGAAAAAGCTGGCTTTGGTTGTTTTCACAACATAGCTATATTAGTTTACCATACATTTAGTGCCCTAAAACAATACAAATTTATTTCTTGTAGTTCTGTAGGCCAAACGTCTGACATGGGTCTTACTGTGCTAAAATCAAGGTGTTGGCAGGGCTGTGATTTTTTTCTAGAGGCTAGAGGGAAAAATCCATCCTTTGTCTTTTCCAGCTTCTAGAAACCACCACATTCTTTTGACTCCTGGCCTTTTTCTTCTATCTTCAAAGATAGAGACAGATGGTTGCATTTCATAGAGCATCTTGCTGACCACTTCTGCCTTCCTCTTCCATTTGTGATTACATTGGTTTCACCCAATAACCCTAGATAATCTCCTTATTTTATCTAATATATTTTATTATTTATTTAAAATTGTGGGGTACAATTCGGGACTAGGTATACAAATATTCAGCATGCAGTTACCCTTAACCTCCCTATTTTAAGGTCAGCTTATTAGCAACCTGGATTCTATCTGCAATCTTAGTTCCCTTTTGCTATATAAAGTCATATATTCATAGGTTCAGAGGATCAGAACATGGATGTCTTCAGAGAGAACATTATTCGGTCTACCACAATATCTATAGGAGAGTGAAATGTTAGAAGGTTCAGCATTCACCAGTGAGTACAAAGAGAAAGGTAGTCTGCTTTTAACAAACCTGGGATTAACTAGCACTTTTGATATAATAGTCAAATACTAATGTATCATCCTTGATCTGATTAACTCCATGATCATAAATCCAATCAACTCTTTTTACACACCGTAACATACTCATTGTTTCAATGAATGACTAGACAGCGCAGATGCAGAACCAGCCTTTATACCATGTTGCAATTAGAAATTAACCTAAATTTCTGAACGGTCTTTTATTTTGCTCTAAAATCTGCTACTGCTATTATAATTTTTCTCCATCTCTCTCAAATCAGCTTGTCTAAGATTGCCACATTAAGAAGGTTGATACCACTTAAGAATTCCTCTGGGCTGCCTTATATTTCTAGAAATAATCTCTGTAACATCTCTTTTTGTTATATTGGTCTCTGTGGACCTGAAAATATTACGAAGGTGTTTTTATGAAGGGGAAAAAATCATCTGTCACTGACTGACTTCTGTAATCATGTTAAAAATATCAGAAAAGCAAAGAAATGTCTATGGTGTAAAATGACAACTTCTACCAAGTTTCAAGTCCCTATGTAATTTTATCCGTCTTACACATCAGATAATCCAATACCAGATGCCTCATGATGGTCATTACTAGTAAATTATTGAGTGGTCTCAGTACAAAAATTACCAGACCAAAACCAAATTGTCTAGGTCCAGGAGAGAATTGTTCTTGGGTGCTAATCACCCTGTTTCTCAAAGGGTCACAGCAAAATGGTTGAAGTGACAGGTGTTACCATTTAATCATTACTCTGTCTGAAACGATGATTCATACTTTTAAGTATGATTTCTTGCCTTTAAATACCATAAGAAAAACTCATTAAGAAGAGTTTCCATGTGTTCTGTAAAACATTTTGAGTATTATGGGGTAAAAATGAATTGTTAAATAAAGAAGCAGGACATCATAAACTGAGCCCCAAATATATTAATACTTACCTTATCCCATAGGGAGATGTGAACAAAATCACAGCTATGGCATTTTTGTCATAATTTTGTTTGGCATGGATTATTAAAAATCTGTTAACTCACTCATATTAGTAAGTAGTCATATTGCTCACAAAGGATTATTATATGATTTATATTCATATATATAGGGTATTTGGTGGCTATACTTTTTTAATAGAATACTTGACAAGGTATAAATGCTACTACTGATAGATACTTTTATAGAATCTGCCTCGGTGTACTTACACTGAATCATGTGTAAAGAAAATATGCACCCTTCACTATGTAATACTATCAATACTGGGTATACGACCTAAACTAGCTTTTATCATACTGGTTGCTTCAAACTTAAATACACCTAAAAATAACTGCTTCTGGAGACTGTGACGTTATGTAATTTGATATTTCTATCTTGGAACAATTATGCTAACAGACTTTGAAATATTCAGATCTGGATGAATGATTGAAATTTTGGTTTTACTAACAATACAGTTTTTGCAAAGTCATTATCAAATTTTGTCTCATATTGGCATTACCCAATATTTATTTCAACTCTTCATTATGCTGCCCATTTTTTTCACTAAAATGTAAAACATATAAATTCCCCACCATAGTGCCTGACACACAGTAGGTGACTTAAAAAGTTTACATAATTTATTTTTATAATCCTATATAAGTTATAGGAGGCAACAAGAAAAGTAATAGACATATTTTTTATTTCTTTGTATAAATGTAAAAAAAATTTGATTGAATAAAAATCCTTAGAAACATTTGCCAAGTATCTGTTTACTTTGGAAGGCATTAAAACAGTGCTGTCTACTTTTTCATGTGCCTGTTGGCTGACCATATATCTTCTTTTGAGAGGTATCTATTATGTCTTTTGCCCACTTTTTAATAGGGCAGTTCATTTTTTTTCATTTTGTCATGTTTGAGTTCCTTGTAGATCCTGGATTTTAGGCTTTTATCAGATATACAGTTGGCAAATATTTTTTTCCCATTCTGTGGGCTGTTTCC
>CAUYQG010254778.1:0-13325 GCA_963574415.1 Tarsius wallacei
GCTGTAATGCCTCTGCGGTGTCCGTGGACAAGTTCCGTGTGGGGAGCAGGCCCCCTGGGAGAGATCTGGAGTCTTTCTGTGTCCTCTTCTGCGGAGGTCTCACAGACCACGCTGCCCGGTCGCCATCTTGGCCCAAGTCCCGTGATGTGCTCTTAATTGAGCCCCACAACAAGCTTTCTGAGGCTCAGAAAGGGGAGGCAAACCTCATAGTTCCCAGAATATGTGGGAATTCTTTCATAATATATGTGGTGACCATGAGAATGTGCCCTGAGGACTACAGGGATTATAATTGGCCCAGGGGCCCAGCTTCTGCGCTCTGGGATCCATCCCTGCATTTGCTCCAATGCCAAGCTTTCCGCAGGCCAACTGGAAAACCCAGGCAGAACCATTTCTGGGAGAGGCAGACTCCTCTGATGGCTACTTTGTTGCTTCACCTTGTTGAAATTTTCTTAGTCCACACACATTCTAGAACATATCTGCCTGACCTTCCTCCCCTTTCTCCTTTACACAGAGTTAAACCACTGGGACCTGACAACTCTCTCAACCTTTTCCAGTTCCTTCTTTATTTTCTCTCATGAGCGTAGTTCATAATAAAATCCTTACACAGTTAATCCCATCTTGGCATCCACTTCTCAGATATATCCTTTTAAAAGTAGATGAACCCCTAACACTAGCGCAAGATGACGGTTTGGGGGACGTAAGCTTCTTGAGGGTCCAGCATTCTGCCTTAGTTTGGATTCCTCCAGTAGACACGCATGACTGGGATGTGACTACAAGTAGTTTATTTGGAAGACAATTACAGGATGCACCAGCTGGAGAGTGGGCACGTGAAGCAGGGAAGAAAAGCCAAGAGAGAGCCAGTTGCCACAGTGGGCAGCTGGAACTCAGTCGTGTTGAGGACCTCTGGGGGCTGAGGAAGCTGGGACCTTTTTTCAGCAATTCCCATGTGTCATCGGTTGAGGACTGTCCCCTACACTTCTGCCCTGCTGTGTGCATGGGTGTGCATGCTTTGCTCTCCAGTGGAAGCCCCCAGGCCGAGTCACGGGCACTTCCACTAGGAAAGCAGGGCTTCAGGGACAGCGAGTGCCAGGGCTGGTGCGTGGAGCCTAACAGCACCTACCGCAAGCCCCATTTCAGGTTGTGAGGGTTAGGTAGAGCAGACCTAGAAGTGCACACCTGACCCAAGACCCAGCCACAGTGAGGGGTTCAGGCTCCGACCCAAGCTGGCAAATCATAGTCCCTCCTGGAACTCTTGCTGGCACTATCTAGCTCGATGCACCTGCTCAGGAGGAGATCGTGAGGATTAAGCACCACCGAGCTGGACAGCTGGCAACCATATTGCCCTGAGAATAAGGCCAATGTTGATGAAATTAAAGTTGAGGGACAGAGAGAGGCAGGGAGGGGTTAGTACCTACTGACAGCACTGCTGAAACATCTGGATCCAGGTGTGCCCGAAGCCAGAGCACCTCTGGGTTTTCCAGTGACATATGCTGATTAATTCTATTCTTGCTGAAGCAAGTCGGAAAGAGGCTCCATCATTTGAAAACAAAAAATTCTGACAGATATGAGTAGACACCCAAGGGTGTTAATGTAAGATCTTAAAGCATGGGCTTGAAAAAGAGAAAAGAGGGCAACCCCCTCAGGTCCCCTCCTACTGTGGGAGCTTTTCTGTCCTCTTAATAAATGTTTTCTAAAAAAAAAGAGAGAGAGAGAGAGAGAGAAAAGAGCTGCTTCTCTTGGTGTGGAATCTTGTGTTTCATTGACAAGACTCATCCATAGGCTACAACTGCCAATTAGGAAGACAAAAATGGTCCCTGCCCTCATTTTTGAGAAAGCGGCAGGAGCCTTCAAAAGCCACAGATTTTGGAAGGACTCCCACCCAAATTCCATTCTTCTCAAATGCAAACTTCATGGGATCTCATAATAAAAGCTCTTAAATTTATCTTTTGAAGTTTTTCAATAATTATAAAGCAGCTGAGCACCTCAGGGCTAGCTTTTCGGTAGCTATACTACAGTTGTGTGTTGAAAAACTTTCGGAATTCTTACCAACGACGTGTCATTCTGTTGTTGCTGAAGAATTCTCTGAGCCAGGCTTTTTTTTGCTTAGTGGCTCTCTCCTAAAAGTTCTCAATTTGCTATTTGGCTGAGGCCTATGCTTAACTGCTGTTTTTAGCTTGTGCTCTTGACTCTGCATGAAGAAGGTACAGAGTAATTTGTCCTTTCTGCAGGGTTCAAATAGCCATCACACAGACTTCCCGAACAGGCTGTGACAGACTTCACTGTGTCCCCCATAATTCATATGTTGAAACTCTAACCCAGGATGTGAAGGCATTTGGAGGTGGGGCCTTTGGGAGGTAATTGGGGTAGACGAGGTCATGATAGTGAGGCCTGCATGATAGGATTAGTGTTCTTAAAAGAGGAGACAAAAGAGAGTGACACCTTTTACTCTCTCTCCCCCTCCTTCAGTGCATACTCAAAGAGGTCGTGTGAACACACAAGGAAATGGCAATCACCCACAAGCCAGAAAGAGAGAACGCACCAGAACCAAACCTTGATCGGGAATCCCCTCACCTCTAGAACTGTGAGAAAATTAATGTCTCCTGCTTAAGCCACCCAGTCTGTGGTACTTTGTTAAGGCAGCCCAAGCAGACTAATACAGGGGCTAAAGAATTGCTCTCACTCCATCCGGAAGGTGAGTCCAGGAGTTGTAAAAAGGAAGCTCTGTGTCACCATACCTGTAATTAAAGCTGGGCTGCAGCTGGTCAACACAGTCACATGGCCACATAGTGGCTACGGGAGGATTTGGGATCTGGAAATACTCTACCATGGTTTCTCATAGGAATGTTGAGGGCATTTGGGGTGGCACTGTCATGAGCATTACAGGATGTTTAGCAACCCTGGCCCCTACCCACTAAATGCCAATGGAGACTCTTAGTCATTGGGATGACAAGGACCACCTCCATACATCTCCTGGGGGGAAGGTGGCACCGCCCCTAGTTGCCACCAACTGGAACCCCTAGGATCCAGGCTATTAACCATCTTGCTCCATTATCAGTCTAATGTTTGGCATTTTAAAGTTTTCCCAGTGGTCAGAGCTACCCAGTGCTTTGTGAGCATCTCACTCCTCTGATACTTGGTGAGAAAGTATCCTTGGTGCAGTTAAGATTTCCAGGGCCAAAGTAGTAAGTAACATATCTAAACTCCAGGCCCCAGAGAGGCAGAACGGCATGTGTCCAATGGGTTTTCAGACAAGATTGCACCTTGAGAAAATATTTAATTGAATTCTTGCCTCTAGACAAAATACATTCAATTTATGGAGAGAGTCATCACCTTCCCTAGACCCACTCCCATTTGTCTTCGTCCCTGCTCTTAAAAATACCTTCCTTAATTAGTCTTACTATAGTTCATACCAGCTTCTACCAGCCTTGCACCCACAATTATTACCTAAAGAGACAATATGACACACAATGGTTTGGAGATTGAGCTCCGGATTGAGTTCTAATAAGTTCAAATCCTACCTCTGCCTTTAATAGTTGCACAACTATCAGTGGTATAACTAAAAGTAATATTTTTTTTTCAGTCTATAAAACAGGGGTAGCAATAATAGTTCCTATCTCATTGGGTTGATGGAAGGATAAAGTGAAATTTCTGGTACTCAAAAGGGCACAAAGGCAGCAACTGCCTAAAAGTCTCCTCATACAACACAGTCCTTGGTTTTATCAAGATACAAGAACTTCTCAAATTTCTCCTTTGTTTCTGGGTTAAATTATCTAAGGCTCCAGTTTAAAGAAGCCAATCTTGGGAAATTCCTGGAGAACAGAGATTGTGTGTTATTTATTTTTGTGTCCCTGGCATCTAACCTATAGAAGGTGGGCACTTAGAGGCCATTGAATGGACAATGTCCAATGGCTATATGAAGTCACTGTGATAATAACTGCAGCTAATCCCAAACAAGTGCTTACTGGCACTTATGCCAGACTATGTTCTCAGTGATTACACATGTATTGAGTTATTTAATCCTAATGCTAATCTATAAAGTAGGTAGTTTAATCACTGCTATTCTATAATAAGGAAACTGAGGCTACAGAGAGATTTATTTGCCTGAGATCACACAGTTTGTCGATGTGACCTTGGAAAACAAAACAAAGTAACTTGAGAGGGAAAACAAAGCTCTGTCCCAAGAACTCTTGCCTGATATCAACCCCCGAGGCTGGTTTGGGTGGGTGAGTGGGTGGGTAGCGGGAGATCAGATGGTGGTGGTGGTGGGTGGTGGCTTTTCTCTGAAGAGCAATTGCTCAGGACATCATCTGTTCTCAATTTCCACTCTGGTTGTCCTCCATGGCAGGCCTCCAGCCCAACACACGTGCTCAGGCTGTTGGCCAGGAACTAAATTTATTTGCAAGCCCGGGGTTCAAGCAGGTACATAAATTACACGTTCACTGCCTCCTTCCTCCGTGCAGCCTGACACAGCTGAGTACCCCGCAGGGTTTTACAGGCTATTCACTCTGAGTCCTTGGCTGTCTGATCTTATCGGGGTGCCTGCAGCTGCCACCCCCACCCCACACAGCAGGCACCTTGTAAAAGATGACTCTGGCACTTTCTCTCCCTGTCAGAGCCTTAGTTCTGAACTCTGCCTGACTCCATCCTTGCATTCCCTCGGTCGCTCTCTCATGTCTTCTGACTTTGGGGATCACCCACCTCACACCCTTTAACGTTATCCGTGGCCCTTCAGATACAGAATAAGCCTCAAAGTGACTTACAGAGCCCAGGCTACCTCCCGGCACCCCCTTCACCCCACCTCTTGCACCTTCCTGATCTCCCTCGGTGTCTCACGATTGAGCAGGATGTTCTGTTGGCTCCAACATGATACTTCCATAAAGACCAAAGAATGTTTGTTTTGTTTGTTTGTTTTTTCTTAAGTATTAGAGCTCAGTCCTCCGGGGATGAAAAAGTTGGCATCCACGAATATGATTCTTATGTTGCTAGGGCTGGATAAATACCAGCCTACCGTTCGCGATGTAAATCACTTTAAGTCCCTCCCATGGAATTGGTTTCTGCTTTTATGTTTGCTTTAGTGGCATCATATGTATGCCTTTCAGAGGATGCTTCAAGGAGGTTCACATGACAGAAGTCTCATTGACTCTGCAAAACAGATTTGAGAAAAGACGTGATCTCCCCCACCTCCCACCACTATGATATTTTTCGGGAAGCAAAAAGTCCAGTAGACTGAAAACATCTTGAGAATAGGGCCTTATTTTGGGATCTTCTACAGAACTTGGCATTTGCAGAACTGAATGTAAGGAAGGGATGGAGTCTGGTTGGGGGATTTTAGGGAATGAGAAAAGAAGAAATGAAACTAGCATTTCTTGCACACCTGCAGTGATCCCTCACTGTGGCAAGTGTTTTACATTGTTATTTCCTTTAATCCTCACTACAGTTCTATGAAGAAAGAGCATCCTCATTTTATGAAGAAGGAAACAGACCCAGAGAGGGCAGGTCACCCAGGGTCACACAGCCACTGGAAAGGGCAGTGGCAGTTTCTTAACTAAGGTCTCATTTTCCTCCTAGAATACTGACTTCCTGATTAAAAGTTAGACCATTGCTCTGCTTCAGTCGCATAGATCTATATATTTTTCCTGGTTCCACAAAATTCTTTGTTTCAAACCTCTGCTGAGCGCCTCTTGATGTCTCAAGAAGCTATTACTCAATCAAGTTGCAAGTTTTGTCAGAATTCAGAAGTTTTAGAAAGTTGGAAAAATAGAGATACAGGTTTTTTAAATAGAGGGGTTGCCAAAAAAAAGGTATACACAATTTGAGAGGTGTTATCTATGTATTACTTTTCGAAGTTGAATTAAATAACGGTAGCAATGAGTAATGTGACGTTAGCTTAACCGTGCTTTTGTCATTTTCTTTGTCCTGCCTATCGCGTGGTAACGCTAGCATTCTTTTGATCAACACCATCATTTGAGCAAACGTCATACTTAAAATGTGTATACTTTCTTTGGCACCCCCCTGTCAATTGGTGTTAGTTAGTGTTTGGAATCCACTATCTGGATGGTCAGGAGAGTTTCAGAAATCTAATTGGATAATAACTGAAGTTTCATTCAAATGTGCTTGCATTATGAAAATACAGTCTTTTTTGCATTTAATTATGGGAAATATTTGGGTTGTTAAACTATTTCTGACAAGGAACATTTATCTATATTTTTTTAAAGGAACTTAATTTTTCGTTAAATACCAAACTATATCTTGGGGAGTTCGTTGCTGTAAATATATGGAAATAGGACCACTTGGGTAATATGTTACCAGTTGCCAATTTCTCGTACACTTAAACAGTCTGTCTCCCTTCAAAGTATGACAGTTGGCAGAAATTCTTGGGCATATGAGAGATTGTGATTGTTGTCAGACATTAAAAATCAGCCTTCAGACTATCGTTGCTGTGCGGATCTAACTTCATCCTTCACGTGCCTTCCACCTGTGGATGCAACTCACCAGTGTTATCTGGGATGGTGCAGACTCACCTGGGTGTGTGCACCAGGAAGTTGGGCTTTCTGCCTCCACCCTTGTGCTGGGGTGGCTAACGGCTGTCCTCCCTTCAGGGAGAGAATCCATCAGCTAAGCCAATGAAGCATGCGAGACCCAGGGACTGACTCTATTTCCTAGCAACCAAGGAAAACCATTTCTCCTCTGTCAGCAGGAATGCTCAGATTTATATAAGCTACAAATGCCCGTTATCGCCATAATAAACCATATATTTGCAGGCGGTATTTACAGCCAGCTAATCGTGGCACTCCATCCTGGCAGCCCCCAAGCTGGCGAGCTTCCCATTTGGAGCCCCCCAAAAATACGATGAAGTGGATGCTGAGTGCTAATTTAGTGAACAGCAGTGCCTGACAAAGCGACTAACCGCCTAATTATGAAGGAAGATTACTGATACCATTAATTGAACGGCTGTACAACTCTGGTAAAGTCAGATGGTAGTAAAGTCCATTTTCAATTTACTAGGCTATTAAAAGTATTTCCGGCTATAAAATAAACAGACACAAAGCATACTAAACAGGCTAATATGGAAACATAAAAAGAAAAGGGAGAAGCTTGTCGTGGCAATTAGTGGTCGTGATTAGCTGTGCCACAGACCCAGCGGTGGAAATTAAAGATTAATTTATGACAGCGCTCTGGCGAAGGAGGTTTGCTGGCGACTGCTCTGCCTACAGGTGGGCGAGGCATCTGTCACTTCAAGTGCCAAAAATCATCTCCAGCTCAGGCTGGGCTTCAGCCTTCCTTGGGACTGTGGTTTCCATTACCTGAGTCTGACAGATGCTTCGCTGATACGTTTCCTCACTCAGCGCCTCAGTTTCCCTACAGGAATGGGTTGGTTTAGGGGCCTAAAGCTTTAGAAAGTCCTAGAATTTAGCATCCTCACATCTCCTCTTATCCACCTGGATCCTCGCTGACCCTTAAGAGGAGCTTACCTGTTCACGAGCTCATTCCTTTCACTGGGACACCCTTCTCTCCACCCACCTGTGGCAAAGCGCTCTTGGTTTCCACATTCTGGAGAGTTCTCAAAGGACCCCATCTCTGCACCACTCGCTTGCCCTTTCCTTTCACTGCCTCTTCCCTGCTTATGCTTTCCGTTGGCCCAGCTGATAAGTTCCTGCAGAACTCATAGAGAGATGTGTGGACTGGCTGAGGGGAAGGCATCTGGGGCAGAACACATGCCACATCATGATCTGTTTCACCTGGAAAATGGAGGACAACTAGAAAGAGGGGAAGTCAGAATCTGCCAACATGCAGAAATAACAAGAACGATATTCGGTGTGGAATTGTGTGGAGAAGCCTAGAAGCAGGGATGAAGTACACTAATAGACCATATGTCAATTTTACCCTGAGCCGATTGAGACTGAGAGGAGAACTGACCTTGCCCGTGGTCTCACAACCAACCAGTGGCACAGCCAGGAACACAAACACATCTTGGGTCTATGTTCTGATGGACTGAACAAATTAACCCCTCTGGGGGCTGAGTATCAGCCTTTTAAACCCTAGACATGCGCTGAGGTCATTGTCCATAGAATGACAGCAGCATTCCAGACTCTACTTTGAGAATGAGCTCTCACATATGACTTCCTCAAGGTGAAATGAATACTTCACACACCAACAGGAGCCAGGCCACACTGCCCTTTTTTCCAGTTTCTTTTTTAACAGGACAACTAGGGATTACTTCACCAAAATTTTAGTCACCTTCTTGTTTCTCCAGCCTAGACTCCGGTTACTCAAAATCCCTAGGCCAGTAACATCAGCAGGGGAGAAATCTAAGTCTCGGATCGACCTAGACCTACTAAATCTGCTGCCTAACGAGGTCCCAGGTGTTTCCCATGTGCGTTAATGATTGGGAAGCGCTGCACCAAACAACATTTCCTAAATGTTGGTAGAGTAAGAATCATCTGAGGTGCTTGTTAAACACACAGCCTCCTTGACTTCTCTCTGGAGATTCCCCAAAGCATCAGGTCTAGGATGGGGCCTGGGTGCTTGTGTGGGTTAGTAATGCTCGCAGGGTCTCTTCCTGAGGGAAGTTCTGGATTTTCGGCTCTGATTCTGTGTCTCGCAGTGTTACTTGTACTTTAGAATCACCCGGTGAGATTTTTTAACCTGTACTGAAGCCACGAGTGTGCTCCAGCAATTCCATTCGATTGGGTGATGGTGGAACCCAGGCACTTTGCACTTTGGGGGGTTCCCAGGTAATTCTAATATACAAGCAACATTCACAATACAGTCTCAATCTGGGGTTCTCCAAATGTGGCTTAGGGACCAGTGGCACCAACACAACCTGGAAACTTGTCAGACATGCAAATCTGGGGGCCTACCCTCCAAAATCTACTGCATCAGAAACTCTGGAGGTGAGCCCAGTTACCTATGTTGTAATATGTTCTCCAGACAACACTGACAGCATAATTTGAGTTCTGGTGCAACATGAAAACACACGGTCCCTTGTTCAGAACTTACTGAGACTTTCAGTCAGCTGTTGCACAGCACTGAACCAAGCCCTCTGAGCATGGGGCCCCATGTGATTGCACAAGATAAACGCCCATGAAGCAGACTCCACTTCCACGTGACTCCCGTGCACACTAAAATCTGAGAACCACTAGTCTAGATTTTTCTGCTGGCTTATTGCTTGTGCTTCTGTTTCCTGGCATGATCCAGGGTGACTCTCAGGGCTTGTAGGCCAGGGACCCTGGGATGACAATAATAATAGTACCATTCATTGATTATGTATGATGTACCAGGCACTGGCCCTTCCCACACATTATGTCATTCAAGCCTTAGAACCCCAGGAGGCAGATTCTATTAGTTTCATTCCTATTGCACAGATGGGAAAACTGAGCACCAAGGCCAATCAATGATCGTCGGTTGGTTGAATATTTTGAATATCTACCCCCCCTGCCGCCTTTTTCACCCTTCCCTCACTATAGTAATTATTAGGCCTGAGACAATCCCTACTCCTAACTCCGTGGGTAAGGACTTACTGGAACACCATCGCCTGAAAGGTCACTAACTAGGGGCCTAGCCTTTTGTTCCAGAAGGATTTATAATCATAGGTTTTCTATTTACCGTGCCAATGAGAAACCAGAGGCTCAGACAGGGGACAGATCTAGCAAGTGGCAGAGTCAGGATTTGAATCCAGGACATTCTGGTCTCAAATGCTTCCCATCGTCTGAGCTACCACAAGTGCTAGACACCACCCATTTACAGGACAGATCATTTTCTCCCTCTTGCAGCTTTGCAAGGGAGAGGAGGGGTAAAAGACCCAAGCAAGACAATTAAACCATCACCGGTGGGCTAGAAAAGAGGCCAAGGAATTGTGAATTACACCAGGGAAGAGAGGGAACTCAAAAGTAAAACTGATCTCACATCCAGTCCAGGCCACCTGTTGGCTGGGTCTCCCTGAGCAAATTATGTCACCTCTCTGAGTCTGATTCCTCTTCTGTAAATTGGGTATAACATATACCTTTTTTGAATTGATGTACGAATTCAGTGAGCTCATGGTTTAAAGGAGCCAAGGTGCTTAATATGACTCCTGCTACAGAGTGAGTGCTCCATAGAAGGTGGCCATTGTTATTATACAATGAATGGCCTTGGGGTTTTAAGTGTTCTTGCTCTGCCCCTTCCCTTTCTCTTCTTCCTCCTTCCCTACTCCTGCCGCCTCTTGACACAAGGGAGCTAAGTAAATTAGAACATTCAGGACACAACTTGGGGAGCCCTCATCTCTACAATAAATCAAAAAATTAGCCGGGCGTGGTAGCGCATGCCTATAGTTCCAGCTACTTGGAAGCCTGGGGCGGAAGGATCGTGGGAGCCCAGCAGGTCAAGGCTGCGGTGGCCGGGAGCAGCCACTGCACTCCAGTCTGGGCGACAGAGTGAGACTCCAGCTCAAAAAAAAAAAAAAAAAGAAAAGGAAAAATTCAGGACCAATCTGGGAGATCTGGGGTTCTATCTCAACTCCACCACTAAGGCGTTTAGACCTTGAACTCCTTTTCAGGCCTTGGTGTCCTCACCGGGTTGAACCAGGGAACTGAAAGTTTTCCTGAGGCCCAACTTTCCTGTGGGCATTGCAGAATCCATTTGTCATTGAAGCCCCATTCCCAAGCACTGGGTTTCTTGAAAGATGTTTGAAAGAAGTCCGGGAAGGGTGAGATTCCAGGGGTAAGTTGCCTTGAGGTTTGGATCTGGCCTCCACCAACTATGAACCAGAAGAAGCTTGGGAATATGGAACCCCGGCCGCTATGTGCTGACCCTTGGAGACCTGGCTTCAGAGGTGGTCCTGGCACTGCCACTAAGACAATCAGAATCCCAGACCCTCCATGAGCCCCAGATCTGAATGCTGGATAAAATGAATCATGCTGCATCTTGAGAGGGGTCAGAACATGCTGCTCCAAAATATGGTGTCTTGGCGTACTCAATATTTTAAAGTGAAGAATTGGGAAACAACAAGTGCAGGAAAATCTCTATCCTTCCCCTGAAGCAGGTCCTAAGCCCCTCCTGTAAGAGGTGCCCTCTGCATACGGAGGAAAGGAGCATCCTTATCTCCAGAGACAGAGGGGCCCTGAGGAATCCCAAGGAACAGGCCTTACTGGGTTCCCCTTGGTTACTACTCGTAGCTCATACCCTTTTGTCCTGTCACATTTTTCCATGACTTTCCACTCTTCACCAAGCCTAGTATAAAACTGTTCAGGTGTAACCACTTATTTCCTTATAAAGGCTTCTGTGTCATATAAAACCTATATCAAATAAACGTGTGTGCTTCTCTCCTGTTAACCTGCCTTTGTCCATTTAATTTTCGGACAGAGCCAGGGACCCTAAGAAGGTCAAGAAAAAGTTTCTCCTCTCCTACAAACTCAACTTTTCCTTCCATTTGCAAGTTGGGTTCCTCAGGAGGCAAACACTAAGGTGGAGATTAGTGAGCATGAGGTTTACTAGGGAGTTCCCTGAGATCAGCATCTGGGGAAGGGGAGGAGAGGAAGTCAGACTGGATGAAGGGAGAAGCTGAGCTACAGTGCAGTCACAGGGAAGGTGTGGGTATTGTACGGACATGAACTGTGTGCCCCCTCCCTCAGGGAGTGGCCTCCAGTCAAGGCTGGTCTCTGAAGGGTGTGTATGCTTCCAGTAATGAGTCATGGGATACAGGTGACCAAGCAAGGCTGAAAGCAATGTGGTCTTCACTCTAAATTAATGTAATTGTAAACACTATATAGATGTGAATAATTAACTTGATTGCTTATAAAACTGCTTGCTATACTGCCCCAAAGTGTGGATTCTTTACCGACTGGCTGCCGTCGGTGCCTCCCTTAAGTTTTAATAAACCAATGTCTTTCTCTGCTGGTGCCTCCTGTAAGTCAAATGTCTTTCCCTGCTGGGCCCCTGGGTGACTTCTTTGAAATAGGTAAACATTACCCACAAGCCCTCTCAGATTTGGGGTTACCGTGTTACAGAAGGCCTCAGTCAGGAATTCCCTTCTGGGAATACCCTGTGGAGTCATCAAGTTTAGGCTGAGAAAGTCATTCACTCAGAGTGACTTGATAATTCACCCTGAAGTCCTCACAGCTGACCCACCCAGGATTTGTACCCAGCTAGGCCTCCCTGTGTTCCAAGCCTATGTCCTTCACTTTTGGCCCCTGATGCCTGCCGAGGGTTGTCAGGGAAGGCAGGGGGTGAACTGAAGTGGGCACGGGGCTTTCTGGCTGGCTGCTTTCTGTTCTCATGTGACCAAGTGTAGAAACAATACTAAATTGTCATGTCAATCGGTTATTTGCTGCAGTCCCCCTCGGCATGAGGCCTCTCTCCTCAGTCAAGGCAATCCCCTAGGACACTGATAGCTGAAGGCCCTCTGCAGGTAGCTCTCCCAGCAGCTGGGGCCTAAGTACCTCTCTCCTTAAGAGGCATTTGGTAGCTCATCGCAGCCTCCGCCCAACACACCACTTAGGAAATACAAACCTTGTCTTAGCCTTTGCCAGTGCTAACTGGGTGGAGATTGTGCAGTTGCTTTGTTTTTCACCAATTTGGTCTACGCCTCATGAAAATAGATCGTGTTGGAGAGTCAGGGCAAGAGGTTGAGTCGAGGTGGTGATATGAGATGGTTCTGTCCCAGTACTAAGCTGTCGGGTTCTACCAGTTACTGAGTGTTAACCATCTTCTGAGTTTATCATGTCTCTGATTTTCTTCAAAGTCCCCTTCGGCGTAGTGAATGTGATATGATAAGTCTGTTGAACTTATAACCAAGCAATGCTGAGCAGCCCAACCGAAAATGAATGGCTAGCCTGGTCAACACAGTGAGATCCCGTCTCTACCAAAACTTTATTTAAAAATTAGGCTGGCCTGGAGGCACACCTATAGTCCCAGCTATTTGAGAGGCTGAGGTGGTAGAAGAGCTTGAGCCCAGGAGTTCAGGATGCAGGGAGCTATAATGAAGTCACTGAGTTCCAGCCTGGGTGACACAGCGAGACCCTATCTCTAAAATAAAAATAATAAAAATTTTTTTAAAAAGAACTTTCAAATGTTTTGCTGCTTTATATTTGGTATCGTTGTTTTGATATTTTAAAAACGCGTGCTGATTCAGGAATCTGGAAAAATGTATTTGACTTCCTCTGAGAACGCTCTTTCCTTCCCCTTGTGCAACAAGTTCTAGAAACTGACACAGGAACTCTGTAACTGACACAGAACACCAACCTCAAAATACTCATAGCTCACACCTGTTTGGCCCTGGGGAATTTAAATTACATTCATTACTTTTTTTTTTTTGAGTTGGTGTCTCACTCTTGTCTCCCAGGCTGGAG
>CAUYQG010254785.1:0-47903 GCA_963574415.1 Tarsius wallacei
GTGTGTGTTTGGTGTGTGGTGGTCGGCTCCCGGCGTGCGTGTGGTCGGCCCCCCGGGGGGGGGGGTGGGGGGGGGGGGGGGGGGCCCCCCCACTGGCCCTGAGTGGCAGCTGTTGTCACTGACTCCTGGCAGTTCCATATTGGGAAGGACCCAAGGGTTACTATGCTCCTGAGGACAACCATCCCACAGAGGGAAGCTCAGAGGCCTCCCTGCCCACCATCTCCCTATAGACAGCTGAATCATGACTATGTCTGTCTTGTCCATTCAGGGTCAGCTGTGATTCCATCCAGGTGCTGGGTAAGCCAAACACAGGGCATTGCCCTCAGGGAGCCACTTCTAGTGAGGGGACAAGATAATATCAGGAGTCCAGCAGATGATTGTCTGTAGCTGGTGCTGCCTTGGGAGCCCATCCCTGTGAGCAGAGATGACTCATGCCTCCTCTATCTGCTCCTGCACTGGCCTCTGCCAGCAAGACATGGCCTCATTGTCTGCTTGGTTTTTGTCTGTCTGCCCCTGTTTCCCCCTCTGATTGCCCCCTATGTATCTTAAGCTCCTTGAGGACAGGGAGGGTACACAGTGGCAGAGCCAGAGAGGCTGTCCTATGACACAGCTGGCTGTCCACTGGGCAGGAGGTATGGCCACAAATCTCAGGCCCAGGTCAGGCAAGGGAGGCAAGTACAATGGATTCAATCCCATCTAACAGCAAAAGGAGACCCAGAAGTCTCAAGTGCTTGGGGGAGGGCCCAGAGACAGGGAAGCATCAGGAGAGGCTTCTCTGAGGAGATGAATGGTGCGGATGCCAGTGAGGTGAGGCCAGTGCCAGCCACAAAGACACACCACAGCACTCCAGGGTTCTCCCAAGTCACTACAATAGAATCAAGCAACCATCTAGGTTGAGCAGCTTATTTTACTGAGGAAGGGGCTAGGGCCCAGAGGAGGAAGTGACATATCCAGGGTGCCACTGCAGTTTGATAGTAAAATGGGGTATGGGAACCCAGTTAGCTGGTACCTCCTAGGCCTCTTCCTAGCAGGGCCATGAGATAGTACTAGCAGGGCCATGAGACAGTAGCCAGACCCCACGTGGCAGACAGGTACCCAGCAGAAGCTCTTTGGACTTAGCCCCATTTGTGACAGCCCTGGGCCATAACAGTCCCCAGTTCTTAGTGGCAGTGGACAGTAGGCTGTCTGAAATCCAAGCACTCCTTATTTGCACACCAGAGGCCTCCAATCATAGCACACCACTGGGAGCATGTCCTGAGAAGCCAGGAGATCAGCCTGGAGCCTGGCATCTGGCCTCATCCTCAGGCCAACCCCTGCCCCTTGTAGCCTAATCTCATCCACAGCATGACTGGACCCCAGGGGCACCCAGGAAATGACAGATGCTGAGCCTGGCATTAGCATAGGAACCAGCAGAGCCAGGACACAGGCTTCTTCTGCTCCCTGTTTTTACTTCACACCACGAAGGAGGGCTTCCCACACTCCCAGCCTCCCTTCTCCCCCAGTACCCTGAAAGGGGCTCTCAGCTGCATCTCTGGTTTCTGAGGGGCTCCTCTCCTGCTCCTCCACTCTCTCCCTCACCTGACCTGGGCCTTAGATTTGTAGCCATACCTCCTGCCCAGTAGACAGCCAGCTGTGTGCCTCTCTGGCTCTGCCACTCAAGGAGCTTATGATGCATGGGGGGCGATGGGAGGGGGAGACAGAGGGGCAGACAGGCATCCCTCACTCTCTCTGTCCCCCAACACACACCAGTCTCCAGGACCTAGTGCTCACTGGGCTATTAACCCTTTGACTCCTAAGACACTGTAATGCCCAGGGACCTCGTCACTGGAAACGCCTTCCACAGGGTATGTGGTTGAAGAGGGGCAGGGAGCATGGTAGGGTGTGGCCAGGAGGACAGCAGGTCTGTAGCCAGGGCAGGAGGGGGAGATGGACACTCAGTAGGAGGCTTGGGTGAGTGCCCTGGTGGAGCTGGGGTGAAACAGTGATGGGGAAACTCTCTTCTTCAGCGGGAACAGGGCCACATCCTGAGAAATTAAGCACTGGGCAAACACTGCAGGGTAAGCATGGTGCAGCTGCAACCTGCATAGTGGCTAGAACAGGAGTCTGGCTGAGGGTCTGGAGAGGTCCACCAGGCCCAGATCCCAAAGCACAGGAAAGACTGAGGGGATAGAGACACTGCAGGAAGTGAGTAAGCAGCAGAGACTATGGAGGGGGAGGGTCAGGGCTCCCAGAGCTCCAGCTGGGTGGAGTCACTCGATGCTACATGGAACACCAGACAAGAGACTAGAACAGGGAGGGTGTCCCAACAGGGTCCAGTGCTCAGATCTGATGTGGCCCCCGCTTTATCCCATGAGGAGCCATACTCTGAACACAGCAGCCCACTCTGCCTAGTCCACTTAGGATCCCACAAAGTACCAACCCTGGGTATGCATCCTGACCTCAAGGCCATCCCTGGCCAGAAAGGCACATGTTGGACAGCTGCTTGGCCTCCGTGCCTGCTGTGGCCCTAACTCCCCTAGGAGGAGAGCAGAACATTCTAACGTTGGTTGAATGACTTCTTTATGATAACACGGGCCCCACTGACACCTGGCCTTGTGCCCAGGTGAGGCCCTCTGGTCCAAGCATCCTTTCCTCCCACAGATCCTATCCACACCCTGCCACTCAGGGCAGCACTGCTTCCCCATCCAGTCCCACCTGCCCACATAGCCAGGCTCCCAATTACTGCCACCACCTTGTACTCCCTCCCCTGACCATCTTCCCCCAGACTCCTTTATCTTGAGGGTAAGTGCAGGCTGGGATCCTGTAGCTCCAAGCTTCCCTGGGACAAGCTTGGAGCCCAAAAGGGAAATAAACCCAGGAATTCCTGATGACTCAGCAGACTGGCCAGGGAAACCCAGGGCTGCCAGCCACCAAGCAGCCTGCATTCTGGGCCTAGCCTGGCCTCTTCCTCATAAAGCAGGGGCATTGGAGTGCAGATCCCTCCTTGTCCCACCACCAGCCAGCAGGACCACATGGCACCCCCAGCAACCCTAGATTTTGCTGCTTTGCAGTGAGGAGAAACACACACCCCTTTCACTCCAAAGACCTGCCCCCTATTTCTTTGGAGACATAGGTTAAGCTGTTTTCTGAGTGACTGACATTGTCTTTGAAGTGGTATTCCCTGGTATCTTCATACCATTCCACAGCTGCAGATACATCTAACACAGGTACTGGGCATAGGGGCATGGACATTGGGCATGAAGGCTCCCCTACCACCTGCTGGGACCTTGGAGCACAGGTCTGAGGGTGGGGCCTGCTTGCTCTCTCCCCACTAGAGAAGTCTGGGGATTCCTGTGCCCTAGATCCCCTTGGTGGGACTCAGGGTGGTCTGGGAAGGTCACAGAGGCTCCTGCCCACCAGGCCCAGTGCACAAGACCCTGGCAAAAGGGGAGGGACAGCACACCCTGAGGACAGACACCAGACTGCTGACTGGTGGGTGCTGGTCACCATGTCAGCAGCACCTAAAGTTCCTCCAGCCACACCCTGCCCAGCAGAGAGGCAGCTCCCACCTTGTGTCCCCCACCTTCCACTGCAATGGGAGGCCCAGAAGGAGCCAGAGGCTTGGCTGCCACTTCATGAAGGGTGCCAACATGAAGTCCATCCCCACATGAAATCTCTGCCTTGGCCCCTCAGTCAGTGCTTTGGAGCCTGGCACCCAGTTGCCCAGGCCAGGCCTGGTGGCTCAGCTGTGGGCTGGGCAGCTGTGAGCCTGGATTATCTGTGGTGAATGGAGCTTATTCATGTCCATGGCCCAGCCACATAGCTCCACTTCCAGAGCAAAAAGCTGAATTCACAGATCCCATGAACAAATACTCCAGGCTTATCTGCCACAGGCCAACTTTAGCTTTCTAGACTGTAACAGAACTGAGAACTTATCCTATAGATGAGGAAACTGAGGCCTATGGCGGGACAGGGCCTCCCAGGCCCCACCCCCTCCCATTGACCCAGCTGTGTCTCCATACCTCTGGCCTTTGCTGGCCCTAATCCCCAACATCTTTCCCTTCCCTTTTTCCCCCAAAGACCCAGACCAACACTACTGCTCCCTCCATGTGTCACCTGTCAAGAGTCAGCCAATCAGCACTATCTACAGCAATGCCAGCTACTCACAGTTACCTGTGCCTGGGTGAGACTAACCTGTCCATGTCTGTCCTACTTCAGCCTTCAGCTACCTCATGAAGGAGGCATGCTTACATATTCTGTTTTACAGGTGGGGAAACTGAGGCTCAGAACTAGGAGCTGGAGGCTGCCAGAGCAGGGATTTGGGCACTCAATAGCCACTCCACAACTGCCACACCAGCTCTAGTATTTCATCCTATCAGGGATATTGGGTCCTGCCCATCCCGCCCATGTTGTCAAGAGCAGAGTTGTCTACTCACCTCCTATCCCTCACACAGAAAGGCACCTGGAGTACATCACCCAGGGAAGTGAGGCAGGAGAGAAGGCTGTGGGGACTCTGCCACAAAGGGCTATTGGATGTTGCCATCAGAACTAGGGTTTCCACCTGTGCCCCAGGGTTCATGCTGGTTCCAAGAAGAGCTAAAACCTTGACATCACCTGCGTTTTGTATGAGGTCTGGGGCTTGAGATGCCTGGTTGGGCCAGCTGGCCTTGCCCTGTGCTGTGGCCACAGCAAACCCCATCGTAGGCCCTATGGGTAGGGACCTGGTAGACAGGGAGATGGGACAGGTCAGTATAGACCCTTCCCCAGCAATGTGGCTGTATCACACAGCCACTATATGCCCACTCCCCAGCACAGCACAGGCTGGGGCCTCACCTGGCCACAGCATGTGACGAAGCTCTTGGTACATATTCAGTATGAGTAAGTGTTTGCATGTGGCTGCCCAAAACCAGCATGATGGGCTGCATGGACCCAGGGAAGGAGGTAACAGTCTCACCACCTTGGGAGTGTGTCCATGAGAGATGGAGGAGTTTGGACTGGACCAGTGTCCTGGAGGACTGTCTACATGCTGGTAGCTGACATGGGAACCAAGGGAGCCTGGATTGTACCTAGCGTCTAGGAGGAGGTGTTGTGGGGCCCAGAGGGGAGTAAGGAGGAGGCCCAGCATATGATCCTATCTCGGGACAGGAGGTAAGGTAGCCCCCAGCACTTCAGTGACACCTCATTAGTGGCCTCCACAGCAGGAGGTGCATGAAGTGGGTGTGGGACCCTGAAGGAGCCAACTGCAGGGGCAGCCCTGAGCAACACTGGCTACCCACTCATGGCTCTGTTTTACCCGCCAGGCCTCCCAAATGGATGTCAGGGTCAGGTCTCATGTCTCAGCCATTTTGACCTGGATCTTTTTTCAGTTTGTTTTCTAAATCCAAGTTTACTTGAAGCACAAAACATTATTGATCATTTCAGAAAATTATTTTTTGTTTTGTTTTTTAGAGATAGGGTCTCACTCTGTCATCCAGGCTGAAGTGCAGTGGTATGATCACAGCTCACTGCAGCCTTGAATTCCTAGGCTCAAGTGATCCTCCCATCTCAGCCTCCCGAGCTGGGACTACAGGTGCTCCACCACACCTGGCTCTGTTACGGTTGTTATAGCAGAGTTAATCATTCCTTCATTCATACAGTAAAAGGGAAGGAGGTGGTCATTGTAGCCCTGTGGAAGCCATGTGATGATTGAGGTCCTGTGCCAGGCCAGGCATACCTGGTGCTGCACATGTGCCAGGTGGGGTCCTGAGGCCCCCAGGATCCCACAGCAAATGGCAAAAACAAACCACATGCCAATCTCTGTCACATGTTCATCACGTACCCAGTACTGAGTGTGCATTTGCTTGGCTAAAAGCCACAGCCTCTCGTGAGGCTGCTGTCACCTCCCTCTCCTCACAGATGAGGAGTGCCAGGCACTAGTGCCTTGCCCAGAGTGACAGATGAGAAGCCGAGGGGCCTTCTGGGGGCAGCTGACCTGCATGAGGCACAGAGGCACAAATGAGTTTTGAAAGCAGAATAACTTGGAGATGCAGGGAGAGAAAGACAGAACACCTGGGTCATGAAGAGCTAGTGTGCCGCACTGAGGGACCCAGAGCTCAGTCAGGAAACAGGAAGGCTGCAGGAAGACAGGGCGTGTGGCGGGGCACTCCTCAGGATGTTAGAACTCAGGACAGGGAGTTTCAGAGTGGGCCTGGTGCCCCTCATGCCTGGCCTAGTTCCCACAGTGGTCAGTGAGTCACCACATATAGGACCTGGGTCTTAGAACACCTGTGGTGGCCTGTAAAGCATAACAGGAAGGATGCCTTCCTCTGGGTATCCCCCTCCCCTAGGGCCCCTCCCCCACAGTATTCAGCACTGTGGGCATCTGTGGAGGGGTGCAGTGGACTAAAGGCTAGAACTTGGGGCCCTGGACAAGCTTCTCACCTCCCTGGGCCTCTGCTTGCCACATCCCAGCCCAGCTGCCCCACACAGCTCCCTCGGGATATCTTCATTAGCTGGAAAGTTACATGTGCTTGATGGGAGAGGGTGTTAGTGTTAGGCTGTGACAAAGGGACACTGAAGGTTCTCTAGCTCCAAAAACAGCCCCCCACCCCCAATGTGCCCAGAGGCCTATTAAAATATAAATATGCTATGCCGGGAAGGAGAGCAGGCCTGTAGCCTGGAAAGGGAGGCCTAGCAGATGACTGCTGAGGGACTCGAGCTCCTCATTTCCAAAGTACAGAGGCCAGACTCAGGTCCACAGCCAGGACACAGAAAGCTAAGGGCAGCCCTCTTGTACTCAGCACAAGGGCCTGACCTATTATCGGGAACACAGATAACCAGTACTTGGGACTCTTCTGTACCCAACAAATGGCTAGGGGAAATACCGCAAGGAGACTGACCTCATGGGAAGTGAGAGAGTGACCCAGCCAGAGATGCCCATGGTGTGTTGTTACAAGGTCCAGGTGGCAAATGAAGCAGTTCTTTGGCAGCCATCAAATCTCCAGGCTAAGGGGTCACAGGAGCCTCCTAAGGAGCTAGGCTGAGCTGGGCCCTGTGGCCAGCATAGGCTGTTGCTGACTGACCCCAGTCTGCAGAGTCAAGCCTCTCCCCTCTGTCCTGCTGAGCTTTCCACATTCAGGCAGTCTTCCCACAGCCGCCTCTGATGAGATCTCACTAGTGAAAGGATGTCCCAGTGCCAAGGCAAGGGACAGTGAGTATGGCAAGAGGAGTGCCCCTAAAATGGCTCAGCAGCTCCAGGTTCTTCTGTCAGAGCTTTATCCTCACAGTAGTGCCAGCATTTTACAGATGAGGAAACTGAGGAGCGATGACTTGTCCAAGGCAACAAGTACTGGTGGTAACAATAAACCCCAGACTCCTTGGGTGTGACCAGGGACATCTGTCCCTTCATGTCACAAGGAGAACTTTGGTGGAGAATCAGGAGTGAGGGACCTCGGCCCTCGATTAACCAGGCTCAGGCTTCTCCACTCCTCAGCTCACCCTGGCCGCTGGCCTCGGAATGTTGTTCCAGGAGCTGGACTGCAGGCATTGGCACCTGGCAGTCATGTTCAGGGTAAACACCCTAGACTCACAGGCCAGCAAGCTAGAAGCCCCTTAAGGATGAACCATCAGGTCCCCTCCTATGGTGAGGAAGCTGAGGCTGGGGCAAAGTCCACATCATGGTGTTGAGTATATTTGGACCTCTCTGAGCAGGAGCTTTCTTTTTGCAAATGGCCAAGAAATGACCACCCTGGGGGCAGCATCCAGCTGCCTGATGACTGACACACTTGTTACAGATCACGTTTCCTGCCAACAAGCAGCAAGATTCCTGCCATTGTACAGGCTTCTGACGGGAATCATCTGCTCAGTGTTATTTATATAAATGAATGTGCAAACCCCAGCCTCCTCAAGGTGCTGTCTCGTTGGTGAGTGGGCCCGGGAGTAAGGAGGCATTGGAGCCCTAGGCTGACATCACAGGCAACGTATGCGGATGCCTTTCTGCCCCCGACCACTGCTGCATTGGCAGCTGAAGAGGTAACGGTGAGGAGGGCTTCTTGCCAGAGATGTGGTAGTTGGGAAAATGGGGTTTCAGTTGTGCCCTGGCAAGTCAGTCCTTCTTGGGGCTTTGGGCCTCATGTGAAACGGAAAGCCCTCCCCCTTGCAATGGGTTCATGGTTTCCAGAGGCACCTCCTCTTACTCTAGGGTCTGAAGAGAGGGTGTTTGTGTCAAGCTGATGGGGGAAATCACTGCAGGACTAAGGGGTGAAGCAGGGGCCGGGGCCCCAGGTGGGCCATGTGAGGATGGCACACATCCTTGTCACATCACCTTCAGGTGTGAGGGTAAAATCCCACCCATGCCAGAGGGGCCAGGAAGGAATATGGAGCCATAGCTGGCAAGTGCCACAGGCCATGCACACCCGCCAAGGGCAGGAGGTGCCCGGGGAGCCCCCAAAGGCCAGACTAGTATAGGGGACACAGCAGACATGCTGCAGGAGAATGGGCAAGAGCTTCTGGGAAGAAGGAGCCTTGAGCAAGGCCCTGCAGGGAGAGCAGAACATGGACAGTTCAGGGGCCCTGCGGGCCAGGCCCTAAAGGCCAGATGGGAGGCATGCCAGGGCTCCCTCCCATACTCTCACTTGTGTTCTTCACACAGTTTCCAGAGTTACAGCCTAAAATAGCATAATGGTTGTGATTTGAGGTATCAGGATGCTGCTTTGCCCACCTGTTTGCACTTGGGGCTGCCAGAGCGCAGGTACCACTGTGACACAGGATCCCAAGACTGCCAGGCACCCATGAGCAGGCAAGGGGGGCTAGGCTGGGCACAGGGTCAGAGAGCAAGATCGAGGCTCCTGGCCTAGCACCACCCCTCCCATCATCTACACTTGACCTTCTGGACCCAGGAGCACCTCTGGGTTCAGGCTTCTTTTGTCAGCTTTGGCTGTCAAGGTCCTAACTCTGTGACCACCTATGGTTCCTCAGCCTCCCCCACCCCTTCTCCCATCCCCTACCTCTGAGAGCTACAGGCCTCTGGTCTGGGGACAAATCCTGGTCACAACACCTGTCTTGCTTGCTGGACCATTAGACACATGGAGAGAGTTTGTGCCAGCGCCATGCTGTCCCTACTGGGTTTCTAGCCAGCCTTCCCAATATGCAGAGATCCCGGGGTGAGCACCTATATGCACCTCCTGGCTTTACCACCTGGTGATGTGGAGCCCACATATAGTCAGAGCTCAGCCAGCATCAGAAATGCCAAGACAGGCCAGGTGGCTAGCTTGAGTGCTTCGCATGCCCTCTGAGCCCATAAGCCTGGTGGAGGGTCAGTGCCTCCCACAGGCTCTCCTGAATGCTGCCAGCAGAGCCCAGCTGAGAAGTGAGACTAGGGGGGCCAGATGTCTACACAAATAGAGATTTTGCTATTCTTTGAGATCTGTCATCTCCTAGGCATCTGCTAGCCACTGTGGATCCCCATGGTTTGTCCCAAGGAATAGAGAGAAAACCAGGACACCTGAGCCTCCAAAATGCCAGCAAAGCAAGGGGAGCTCCAGGTGTGAGTATGGGCCTGAGGCCAGGGAGGGTCCTGTGCTCAGGAGTTAACTGTCCTCACAAGGCTCCCACAGCACTTGGGATCCTGTGCCATCAAGCAGCATGCCCTACCTCCTCTGCCCTCCGGCTGCTCTGTCAGATAAATGAGTTCCCATGACCTCCAAGTCAGGAACACGAGACCCAGGGAATTGTAGGTCCCCAAAGTCCACTGAGAGGTATCAGCAGGGAGCTGTTCAGACAGGGTAGAAGGGGCTCCTGGTGCATAGGGACAGCTTGGGTGACCCCAGAACTCATGGGGCTGAAGTCAGGAGCAAGAAGAGTGGCTGAGATGGCCTTCGGGAAAGGAGTGTCCATGTGATCTGTCAGGCCCTCCCACTGCCATGTGACACTTGCCCCACTTGGCCTGGGGCATGCAGGCCCGGCAGAGAACTGATGGGCTATACACCAGCACTGTCTCAGTGTCTTTGAGGTGACCTTATTGCTCCTCCTCTTCCTGCATTCCACTGCCTGCCCACTCTTGTTGCTCCCCTGCCCTTGAACCCCAGGTTCATACTTACTGGTAGCCAGATCATTCCCCTCTCAGCCGTTGGGGAGGCCCCCACCCCACCCTGGAAGGACCCTGCCATCCATGCCTCCGGTTTCCAGTCTTATGTCACCTAGCATAAGAGCTGGTGACTGGGCTCAGGGCATGCTAGCAAGTGTTTGCTCAATGAATTAATGAGTACGTGCTAATGGCCATACCTACTATTTATCTGATGCAAAATTTGGGGTCAGAAGCACAGCCCCCAATTATGACATCATTTCTATGAGAAATGACAGCTCTGTAACCACAGTCATCTTTCCGAAGTGGCTTCCAGGAATCCATTAGCGCTAATTACTCCTGCAGCAGAATGTGACATTCCTAGACCACCACTTAACTTGCATTTGGGAGCATATGGCCAGGTTCACCGTGGAGGTGCTGGCTCCTCTATGCCCTGCTGGGGATGGAATCTTGCAATTTGCTTGTCTCTGCAGAAAGGTCAAGACCCTCCTCCCCCAGACCTGAGACTACTCACATTTCAGAGTTTCTGTAACTCCTAAGCTTATTCTAAAGAAGGAGCAAAATTGGTTTTGAAAAACAGCTCCAGATGGAGCTCAGGGTCTCAGGGTAATGACAGATTCTTCTGGGTATCCTTCCTTCTCCCATACCTGGTCCCTTCTCAGCACAGTCACTGACAGAGCCATTACCTCAGCACCAAGGGCCTCTGGAGACTGGGGGATTTCCGTGTGGCATCCTCCCAGGCACCAGTACCCTAGGGTAACCTCCCTTGGATCCACCCTGCAGAAGCAGCAAGCTGGAGCTCTTGGCCATGGGACATGGAACAATTTCCTTCCTCTTTAAGCCTCAGTTTCTCTATCTGTAAAATGGGAGTAGGAAGGTGTGAGAACAGACTGGAACCTCATGTCCATCTGTGGTTACCATCATCATTGTCACTGCAGTCATTGTGATGCTGTTGCAAACTAGTTGCAGTTGCCACTGTCATTACCATGATAATTGGTGATATAATCTGGTCAGAAAACTTTTATTTTATTTTATTTTATTTTTATTTTTTTCGAGTTGGAATCTCACTCTGTCACCCAGACTGGAGTGCAGTGGCTGCTCCCGGCCACTGCAGCCTCAACCTGCTGGGCTCTGGCGATCCTTCCGCCTCAGCCTTCCAAGGGGCTGGAACTACAGGCGTGCGCTACCACACCCGGCTAATTTTTTATTTATTGTGGAGCTGCGGGCTCAGGCAATTCACTCACCTCAGCCTCCCAAAGCGCGGGATTACAGGCTGAGCCACCGAGCCCGGCTCAGAAAACTTCTTAAATCTGAAGCCTCGGATCTAAACCAGACTGGTTCCAGACTTTGTCTGGACACAGCTCGTTCAGTCTGTCTTGAAAGGAGGGGCAGCTTCTGCCAGCAGCAATCCCAGGTAATAGTTACGGGTAGCTACACCTTTTAGAGTTAGAGTTGTCAGTTTTATGGGGTACTGGTGGGTTGGGAATTAGACAGAAGCATCATGCTCCTTAGCAACCCCAAGTTATTATAACACTTTCAACGTACTCAGAAAATTAAAAGAAGGGTGGCCAGGTGCCACACTCCATTGTGGTCACTGCCGCCCCTGGGACACTGCCATCCTGTCCTCTGCATGTGCCAAGCACTTGCTCTGTCTCGGCCACCGGGCAGTGGAGGTAGGATCCTGCCTTGGCAAACAGGCAGAGCCAGATGCCCCACAGCAACTTGTGGGGCTCGCCCAGCTGGGAGGGTGGGGCGGAGCCTGGCCCTGGCCTAGCATTTCCTTCCCTGATCTGATGAACCAAAGGCTACAGCTACAGAAGTGAAGGCTACCAGGCTACCCCCTCACAGACTCTGGCTGAGGACTGATGGTTCCACATAGCAGGATCACAGTTTTCTAGGACTAGGCCAAAACCCAGATGGGGCAGAAGACTGCCCACGCTTATGTTAAGGGAGCTATGATCTGAAAGCTCACATGGAAATGTGGGCCTTTGATTGCAGGTGTGGGGCAGGCTGGGGATGGATGTTGGGAAGGTCGTGGGGTCCTCAGGGAAAGGTGGAGGAGGCTGCACTTGGCAGAGCTGGTGCCCAGAGGAGGGACCCAAAAACACAGGAGAGCCTTTTCCAAACATGTGCCACATGCAGGGAGGGTAGTGCCAGCTATTCCTGTGGGTGGTGGGTGGAAACACTTGGCCTGGTAGAGGAAGGCCTCCTCAATAAATGTCCTGGGGCCATCCTTGGGCTAGAGGCATAGGCAAGAGGCTTCCTCCAGCAGGGCTGCGGGTCTGGGGTCTGTCTACTGCATGCCTGATTAACGCCAGCACTTTCCTTCCTCCCAGAGTCGGATGGCAGAGAGCCTGCGCCTTTTTGACTCCATCTGCAACAACAACTGGTTCATCAACACTTCGCTCATCCTCTTCCTGAACAAGAAGGACCTGCTGGCAGAGAAGATCCGGCGCATCCCGCTCACCGTCTGCTTCCCTGAATACAAGGGCCAGAACACATATGAGGAGGCCGCCGTCTACATCCAGCGGCAGTTTGAGGACCTGAACCGCAACAAGGAGACCAAGGAGATCTACTCCCACTTCACCTGTGCCACCGACACTAGTAACATCCAGTTTGTCTTTGATGCGGTAACAGATGTCATCATTCAGAACAATCTCAAGTACATCGGCCTTTGCTGAGGAGTCGGCCCCAGCTCACTTGCCTGTGGTGAAAACCTACAGGGCATCATGCCCCACACGTGCTAGAGAGGCCCAACCCAGGGGGCCAGAAAACGGGGGGCCTAAAGAATGTCCCCTGCCCCTTGGCCTCCACCTCCTTGGCCCCACGTTTCCACAAGCATAAATATATATGGATAGTTTGCTAGGTAGACATACACACACACGCACGCACATGTACATGTCTGAAGATGGCAAAGTCCTCCAAAGCGTCAAGGTCTCATGAAGTCTTGTGAGGCCGTCAGGTCACTACAAGCCCATTCTGCCCCTTCTCTTTGCCTTGCTGAGTTGGCCCCACTCCACATGGGGTTTGCGTTGGCCTGCTGGGGAGAGGTGGCAGGGCTGGGGCTGGGTTGGGCCAGCTGTGCTCCCTGTCACCTAGAAGAGGGGCAGCTCACTAGGGACCTGCTAACTGGGAGGGCCAGTGCGAGGTTTGCGCACCTTCCCTGCTGGCCTGCACACACTGCTCTGCACCACGTTCATTTGGACCCGGGACCTTAGGAGCCAGGTGACAGCACTAACCAGACCTCCAGCCACTCACAGCTCTTTTTAAACAGCTTCCAAATATGCAGCAAAAACCAACACAATAAAATGAGTGGCACGATTTATTTTAAACTAGGCCAGCTGGGATTCCAGCTTTTCTTCTACTAGTCTGATGTTTTATAAATCAAAACCTGGTATTTCCTTCTCTGACATCCTTTTTTTGGCCAGGTTTCGTGGTGTTTCGCAGAAAAACAAAAATACAGAAAATTTCAAATGCAATTGAGTATTCTTTTTTAAATGCAGATTTTCAAAACATATTTTTTTTCAGGTGGTCTTTTTTGTGTCTGGCTTGCTGAGTGTAAAAGTTGTTATCCGGAAGATTCTGTCCCTCTGCTCCAAAGAAATTCTGGGGTGAGTGGCAGTCCTGTGCCAGCCTTGCGGGACACATGTTGTACATAAGCCTCTGCAGTGTCCTCTTGTTATTGGTGCGGTTTTCTGCTTTGTTTTTATTTAAGAAAATAAATGTGACGTATTTAAAGAAGGTTCTTCACCTAGGAGCGAATGAACAATAGCTAAAATGTCTTGGTATTTAAAGAGTAAATTATTTGTGGCTTTGCCCAGTGAAGGAAGGGAAGTGAGAGATGGTGCCCCGGTCCCGCCCGCTCCATGCCTGAGATGGGCTGGGAGTGGCTCAGACTCCTGTGAAGGCACAGCTGTTGTGGCCTGAGGGCGGCCCTGCTGGGACCACTTGGGCCTTCCTGCCCCAGGGCCCATGGCAACCCCTGTGAAGGACCTCTGAGAGCCACGTGTAAATAGGAACCCTGCAGTGGAGAGGGGAGCCGCCACCAGAGCCCTTGCCAAGTCTCCTCTCTTACCCTTTGTTCAGTGCCCGTGTGTCCAAAGTCAGTATGCAGGATCATAGCCAGTGACTTTAAGAGATGTACAGAGGGCAAGAGAGGAGCTGGTGATCATATGAAAGTCAAAGATTGTCTACTTTAAGAAAATAAAATACCCTGAATGGAGACCAGCCTTGTCCCCGTGTGCTATGTGCATGGCTGACGTGTGGCTGGACTCAGTGACATCTGGAGGGCAGACAGGGATGTCTTCCACACTGAGGTTCCTTTTTCTACCCTCTACCCCTGCACTTCCATACAATAAGGTAAAATAATTTTGCAGTGAACATCAAGAATAAACAACCTCAAGAGCGAAAAGAAACTGCAGAAGAGGGGAGACCTGCCAGGACTGTGTGGCCGAGGGGTAAAGGTCTAGGGATGATGATGGCTCCTGACCCTCTTGCAGCCCCAAGTCCCTAGCCAGCACTGGCCTAGGCTGTTCTGTCCCCTGGACTCCTCACACCTATGGTCACACCTTTGTCAAGGTCAGAATCATCCCACAGAACAGAAGAGATTCCCCCAAGAGCCTAGAGGGTGCCTGTGTCCCCAGTAGTATAGGGCAGACCCTGTGGAGTGCTGGTCGGGGAGAAGGGGACCCCAAGCACCCACTGCTTGCTGGCTGAATGGAGTGGGTAGAGGCATCTGGACGTAGTGGCAAAATCAAGGAAGTCAAGGAAGTGCGTTCACCGAGTGCCTGCCACAAGCCACACACCCAGCCAGGCTTCTTACAGATTATCATGTGTGATACTCTCCAGCTCAGCAGGTTGCCAGTGGTGCCTGTTTTACAGATGATGGAAGGTGCCCAAGGTCAGGGAGCCACTGAACCAGGATGTACTGAGCCAAGGAACTGTCCTACTCCCCTGGAAGATCAGAGGCGGGGCCCAGTGCCTTCCAGCCTGGTCCTTGCTGGCTCTGCTGCTGGGTGGCTCTGCGCTTGAATGGGGCAGAAGCCCACAGGGAGCACCTTGCAGCCTCCTTAAAGCAGTACCCCAAACACAGCCTGAGTGGGGGGCAGCAGACAGACACACATGCATGCACACAAACACGTGCGCACACACGCAGATACACACACACACACACACACACACACACACACACACACGGCCTGGGCTCCCTCACCACCCATTCCCACTCCTGAGCCCACGCAGGGATTCCCTTCACACCTTCCCACGTCACCAAACAGCAAGAACCCAAAGGGGCTTTTGTTTCAGAAGAAATAACGTGTGACTTAAAATCGTTGAGACTTATTTTGTGCTTTTAATGCCAACTGTGAAAAGAGCAGTCATTTCACCATGAGCATCTTTAACCTAAAAATACCCAGCTGAAGGGAAAAACGGATTCTGCCTCCCTTCCTGATATGTGCAAGGATCAGAAAAGGCCCTCCCTGGAGGGTGCTTCCTCTGGTTCCCAGAGCCCAGTCAGGAGTCTCCACGGTTCATCTGTGTGGGTCCCTCCTCCCCTAGCCTACCGTGTCTCCTTCTTGCTCCCACTGATCCCTTTGCCCAATGTACCCTTCCCCACCTCACAGCTCAAAGCTGCCTGGGTGTCTCATCGGAAGCCCCCTCTTTCCCCACACTTCACCTGCTAGCGTACTACAGGGTCCAGTAGGAAGGGGTGTTGGCAATCTCCACTGAGCAGCTAAGGGCCAGGCACCGTGACCTACCTTCTTCCTCCAAGTGCCTGGTGGAGGAGGCACATGCTGAGCTGCGAGGGTCCAGGCGATGTGGAGGTTAGAGGAGACAGTGAGTGTAGGACTCCCAGAGAGAGCCAGTGGGAGAAGAGGAGGCCTGAGTTGGCAGCAGGGTGACTGAAGGGTAAGAGCTGGGGACAGCGGACTGACTGCCCTCTGTAGATAACTAACTTCAGCCTGGTTCCATGCAGCCCCAGCCTCCTCGCAACTCCTCCTGGGGTACTGCCATTCTCCTATGTAGCAATGTGGTCACCCAGGTGGTGCAGTGGGACAGTGACAGTGGCCACCATAATTCAGCTCCTTTCAGTGGCTGCCCACTGGGAGTCACACTCCTGGGAAGTCAAGATAATGGATTCTGTTCTACAGGAGAGGAAGCAGAGAACCTGAGAGAGGATGACATCCCAACATCACATGACAGGTGATGACAAGTGACCCCAACCTGAGGGGCTTTGCTTTATCTGTCCACACTGCCTAGACCCACAGCAGACATACCAGGCCCTGGCACCCTCCTTCCAATGCTGCCATCCAGGACAAACGGGCAGGGGGTATGGGTCCAGCTGGCTTGGGGAATAGTGCCAGGAAGGGCTGCACTGCACCATGAAGATGAGGGGCTACACAGAGGCTAACCACAGCCTGGGGACTCGCCTCACTGAAGATACCCCTGACAAGTGCTCCCAGTGTTGAGGCAGGGCCTAAGCCAGATGCCAACTGTCTCAGCCCAGCACATGCCCCCAGGAAGACGTGACAGACCCCTTTGGTAATTTTATTTGTAATGGGCTATCCCAAACTGCTTGGGAATATTATGAAGACCTTGTAGGGAAGGCTGTGAAAAGCTGCCTGCCCAGACAGCCCAAGGATAGCTGCTGAGAAAGACAAGGAAAGACTATCTCCTGCCGGAGGTGGATGGGAGCAAAGGAGAGGGGGTATCCAGGAGGCACGGCAGGCTGGGAACTGAGTAAGCAGAGTATCCCCATTGGCAGGCATCATTTCCGCTAAGTCTAGGGAGAAGGTACAACTGCCCACCAAAGACTGTCAGGCAGAGGACGTGCCTGGAGCCCTGGTGCACCCCACCCTTACGGGTGAGAAAGGAAAGGCCCTGCCCCTCTGAGGCAGCAACCCCTCTCACCCCCCACCCCCCCCACCCCCCACCCAGTGGTATCAGGGCCAGGAGGAGCAGGGACCTGCTCTGGACTGCCTCAAAGGCAGCTGGGTGTCCAGAGCAGCTGCCAAGAAGGGACAGGGATGCAATGGGGACCTGGCCAAGGCTGTCTGCCTGGGACTGAGGTGCACTGCTCACTGCAGGGGGAAAGCACCCACTTTGCCTCTCCAGAAGCCCCCTGCCTAGGGATCAGATGAGATCAGGCATGTTCAGGATGGTATGGCAGAGATTCCCCCAGATGTCTTTCTGGCCCAGATACTATGATTCCAGGGATGTCCCCTATACCTCAGAGAGACTAAAACCAAAACTATGTCCAGACATCTCTCCCTCTGCAACACCCTGAGCTTCCCAAGCCCAGCCCTGCTCCTCTCCAAAGCCAATAATCCAATTTCTACAAGCAGGACCTGCATGCACACTGCTGTCTCCCTCCCCTTCCCTGGCTGTTGCTCTCCTCTGGATGGGCAGGGATGCCCACCTCAAACCCCAGGCTACAAACGTTCCAGGGTCAGAGTCAGAGCAGGTCCCATTATACAGCTGCCAAAGACTCAGAGCCTGGCACAAGGGAGAGGGCAGGGACAGGGCCAGGTCAGATTCACAGCATGCCCGGTCAGGGCCCACGGGGCTGGTAGCAGAACACTTCCAGGGGACCCTAGCGCTGTTCAGCTGTACCCCCCAAATCTGGTTAGATTTTGTTCAATCCTCAATTTCAGCCTCAGAGCTCTCTCCTTCAGAACATCTGGCCACAAAATGAGACCTGTATTCCATGGGGTTAGAGAGGTGAGGAGCAGAAGGGGCTCCTGTGTGGTCTCTCAGGGCCCGGTTGGCAGGGAGCCTGGGCTGGCAGCCTCTGTGTGGCCTCTGCATCTACAATCCTGGTTTCTCCTCTCCTAATATGGCACCACCACAGGGTATGAGAAGCCAGCCCAGAAGGAAGGGACAGGAATGCAGAGCCACAGGCCCGCTACATACAACCAAGCTGGGTAGCTCCCACTTCCCCACCAGGCCACAGCCCTCCCAGGATGAGCATTAGTCCTGGAGTGCCCCCTGCTGGTTACTCTGGGGACTCATGCAGCAAGTCAGACCTGGCCAGGAGCAAGGACTTAGAGGAAAGACTTTCCACTCTTTCCAGACACTCCATGCTACAGGTGAAGAAACTGAGGTACAGGGACTGGAACAGAGCAAGGACCCAACACATATTTTTTGAATGAATGAGCAGATGAGTGAATTATAGTAAGAAAACAACTAAAAAATTATTCTCTAAAATACAACATAAAACCTGCTAAGTGACCAGTATTTGTTGAGTTATAGCCCCATGCCAGGAGCTTTGCCAGGTACATAGCCAGGTGCCATGGTGAAGAAGGCCTTCTGTGAGGCTGTTGATAGAAAACCCCATCAAGGCCGGGCTCGATGTCTCAGCCTGTAATCCCAGCTCTTTGGGAGGCCGAGGTGAGTGGACTGCCTGAGCCCACAGGTTTGAGACCAGCCCAGGCAGCTTGGCAAGACCTTGTCTCTACAATAGATCAAAAGAATTAGCCAGGCATGGGAGCGCACACCTATAGTTCCAACTGCTTGGAAGGCTGAGGTGGAAGGATCACCTGAGCCCAGCAGGTCAACGCTGGGGTGGCCATGAGCGTGCATGCATGCCAATGCACCCTAGCCTGGGCAACAGAGTGAGACTCCAACTCAAAAAAAAAAAAAAAGAAAAGAAAATCCTATCAAAAGCCACTAGCATGTGCTGACAGCTAACTGAGCCCTGCACACAGATTGTCCCAGCTAAGACACACAGGCGATGATACCCATGGCTCCCGTGGTTGATGCTGAGAAGAGCCAGTGAAATAGATGCCTCGCCCCTCCCAGACCTCCACAGAGAGGCTCAGCAAGGACACTGCCTGGGACATAGCCAATCCAGAAGCCACAGTGCTCAGAGTCCCCTAGGATGCACCTCCTGGAGTACCCACTGCACTGCCTCCCTCCATCCATCTGTTCATCCAGCCATCTTTGCATTTCCCTTACCCCTCATCAGGGTGTCCAGACCTCCCTTCCAGACACTTCACAGAAGACGAGAAGCACCCAGTCAACACTGCAATAAGGGGTAGAGGCTTACCACCAGGACCCCCATGAGGCTTTTGCTCACACACCAGCCCTCCACACCTCATGGTGCACCCAGTGTCTGTGGATTACAGAAAAACCCACAGGGAGGACCCAGATGACCACACAGCTTTCAAAACTGAGGCAGTGTTAGACAAGCAAACAAACAAAAATCCCTTCCAGGTACCTTAACGAGCTAAATGTGAAAAGCAAAACTCTTACATTTTAGAAGAAAATATGGCAGAATATCCCCATGAGCCAGAGTAAGGAAGGATTCTCTTACAAGGAACTTCAGAAAAGTACAGAGGAAAAGACTGATAAAACTGACTACATTATTCAAATGAAAAGCTGCTGGACCAATGAATTCACAAATACACAGTGGAAAGCCAGGCAAACAGCCTGGGAAATGACATTTGCAATGTAGGTAACCAACAAAGGGTTGGAATCCAGGATAAATGGCACATGCCCTCAAATCAGTTAGAAACAGAAAAACAACTCCAACAGAATGAGTCCAGGCTTCCTGGAGGCACTGGGCAGAAGAGGAGCCCAAGAAGACACCAGGCAGAGGGGAGAGGCTCCCTCTCACCAGTTACCGGGGACAGCAAAGTCACACAACAGTGGAAACTACAGCACAACAGGCAGCTGGCAAGGATGGGCCCCAGGCTCTCTTGAGGCCGGAAGAGGGTGGCTGGGCTGGGAAGAAATTGCAGTATCCAACGAGGCTGAAGGTGAGCGTGCATCCTCCATGCCCAGCAATGCCACCCTGGCAGAGGCCAGGAAGATTCCATCTGAAGTACCAGGAAGCCCTGAGAAGGAATGCTCACCCTGCAGTCCTGCACACAGGAGTGGAAATGACCCACTCTCCTAGCAGTCGGGGATAGGAAATGAGTTGTGACATTCACATGCCAGAGCAGTGTGTGGCAATGGAAACAAATGAAATTTGACACAACATGGATAAATTTCAAAATTATAACATTACTTTTTCAAAGATTTTTTAAAGTAGCAGAGGGATACATATAGCAAGATCCATTTACATAGTTTTAAAACATACAAAGCAAGATTTTATATACATATATAGTTTATATGCAATTAATTATATCTGCATATAAAGACTTGGATTTAGGAGATATAGTCACCAAATTATTGATGGCTCAAGGTAGGGCAGGAGGAAGGGTGCTGGGTGGAGGGAGGTTCACAGGGTATATGGACTGTATAATTACATCAAACAAAAATCTGAAGCAAATATGAAATATGGATGTAGAATGTTAAGACTTGGCAAAGCTGAGTGATGGCACCCGATGTTCTACCTGAGTAAAAGCAGCAAGTCCCCTCTCTCCATACCCTAAGAATGAAGGGAGAGACCCTCACTCACTCCTCAGGTTCCTGCCCATGGTGAACACAGGGCATTCATTTAGCTCAGCCCAGGACCAGTCTCCCATGGGTCACCCCAGTACCCTAGGGGCTCTCAACTCCGGGCACATGTGAGAAGCATTCAAGGTGGGTTTCAGAAATATATGTGCTGCACCATCCCCAGAGACTGATCCAGTAGCCTGGGAGAGGACCAGGGACATGGTAGTCTTTTTAAAAGACCCCAGACCTAGATTCTCCCCAACACCCAGCCAGAGGAAGACGTGCCTCAGAAGCCCAGCAGCAATCCTCAGCCCTCACGGGCTCTGCTCAATTGACCCTGCCTCTCTGCACCTGATTCTGCAGTCATTTCTCTGAGTCTTAATCTGGAGAGTGCCCACACCTGACCTTGAATGTCTGCACTACGTCGGTTGTGCTAGGTGCTATGCTATACACTTGGCAAGCGTTCTCAATTTGTCCTCACTTCAGTCCTCTGAGACAGAGGCCATCAGCCTTACTTTAAACATGAGGAAACAACCTGTCCAGGGACACATGGGGAGCAATGGGAAGGACAGAGGGAACCCAGGCTTATTTGACTCCTGGGCTACAACATCTGTTTGTCCATCTTGAACTAAGGTATCCTATCACGCCTATCATGCATCATGCAATCTGGCAGATGTCAATCTGAAACAAATCTCAACCTGCTAGCTGCGGCTGGCAGGAGGCTGTTACCCTGGACTCCCTGTCTAATTAGCTAGTGGGAATGGTCAACTGAGAGGGACCACCAGCCAGGGGCGAAGAGGCCCTTAGGAACTGTATGCAACACTGTCTTCAGGATGGGCTTTCTTTATTCCTTAAAAATGTGCTATGACATTTCACAAGAGAGGATATTTAAAGAGACTCCTCTTTTAATCACCAGGGAAATACAAATTAAAATGAAAAGATACTGTACTACTACACACCCACCAAAAGAGCTAAAATAAAAAGTAAAGATAAACTGTTGGTTAGGATATAAAGTACCTAGAACTCTCATATATTGCTAGTGGGAGGATAAATTGGTACAACTACTTTAGAAAACCATTTGGTAATATCTTCTAAAGGCTGAATATGAACTTACCCTATGGCAGCCATTCTATCCCTAGGGATATCTCAAAATAAATGCAAAAGACATTTATAAGAGTGTTTATAGCCACTCTATTATTGGTAGCCATAGCTAGAAATAATTCAAATGTCCATCAGCAACAGAATGAATAAATAACTGTAGCATGTCATACAATGTGAATATCATACTCCAGTATAAACCAGCAAAAATCAGTAATACATAATACACATAAATCTCAGACATAAAATTAATCAAAAGTAGCTAGAAATAAAGTATTACAGGTTGTATACTTCTATTTATGTAAATATTTTCTAAAGGCATAATCTATGACCTTAAAAATTGAAGACACTATTTACCACTGTGTAAGGGGTAGTACCTGGTATAAGGCATGGGAAGAACCTGGAGGGCAGGTAATACTTTACATTTCTTGATCTAGGTAGTGTTCACACAGCATGTTCACTTGGTACTTTTTTTTTTTTTTTAAGAAACAGGGTCTCACTCTGTTGCCCAGGTTGGAGTGCACTATAGCAATTACTACTCACTGCAGCCTCAAACTGCTGGGCTCAAGGGATCCTCCCACCTCAGCCTCTCGAGTAGCTGAGACTACAGGCACACTCCACCACACCCAGCTAATTTTTAATTTTTTTGTAGAAACGAGGTCTCACTGTGTTGCAGAGGCTCATCTTGAACTCCTGGCTTCAAGTGATCCTCCCACCTTGGTCTCCCAAAATGCTGCGTTTACAGGTGTAGCCACTGTACCTGGCCCACTTAGTATAATTCAATCAAATGTTCACTTATGACACGTGCTTTTTAAATATGCATGTTGTACTTTAACAAAAAGTTAACTTGATCTACAGCCTGGCACATATGTGACCTAGAGAAGAGACTGACGGGCAACTGAGCACCCAGCAGATTCGTGTGCAGAACGCAAGCATACCTGAAGGCAGCTGGGCCAGGTGCTTATATGCCTTGTGCAGATTCTCCCGGCAAAGTGGGTGGGGATCATTCAGCAGGAAGGACAGGGCAAGGATGACATCATGCTCTAGAAAGCCATCTCTAGGGCAGAAAAGGCAGATGGATACATAACTGAGATCATGCCTGGAGAGAACCAAATGAGATCAGTGCCCCTGCTATAGTCTGATCTATGCGACCTGGGACAGACCACATTCCTCTAGCTTTATGGGAACAGACAAAGGCCAGAGGTAGACAACACATTATGGATCCTGAGAGTCTAGAGAGCAGAACAGTGAGGCTTGTGTCATGGCAAGAATCACACAGCTCTGCCACTTCCTAGCCAGGACTCAGACTCCAGCCCTTTGTGCCCCTGGCTCCTTATTTTCATTCTTCTGAGCCTCACTCCTGTTGTCTGTGAAATGAGCATAATTAGGCCCCAGAGGCTCAGAACCCACCTCACCTGAAGCTATAGGGAGTGAGCTCAGCAGGTCCGCACCCCCCCCCACCCCCCCTTCACTGGTCTCCCTCCCCTCCACAGCTACGTTTGCCTGTTATACTTGTTATCATTATGTAAGCTAATTAAATATTAGCTAAGCCAATAGATGAGAGAATATTTTTAAAATTTTTTCTTACAAGAAAAAATTGAATGCTTTCGAAAGATTCAAAATGGAGTCTCCTTAAAATAGTGAGATGATTGTAAAAGATTCTAGAAGGTTTTTGCATACAGATTATTTCATTAATGTCTTTGAGTTCTTACACTACTTTAAAGAAAGCAAAGCTGCAAATCAGATGAAGTTAAAGTATGGCTTAAACAAAAAAGATGACTGGAGGGAAATGCCAACCAGTGTCCATGGATCCCACACAGAGGTTGGCAAATGCCTTATCATTTATGTTTTGGGTCAAAATGAGCTGTCTAAAGGAAATATACCATTTCTTCAATTGCTTTACAACCAATTCTTTTGATTAACCAAAAAACAGCTGGGCCCAGCTGCATCTGGAAAGAGAGCTTCTGGGATCACACCTCTTGTGGCTTGGTTCAGGAATAAAGAAACGTGTGAAGCCCTCAGCCAAGTGCCCAGCACACAGGAAGTGCCCAAGCAATTGTGCTACTGTAGCATAGGTCACAACTTAACCTTACAGTGTGTTTTGTATAATTCTAGAAGAAAATCACAGTGGGACACACAAGTTGCAGGGGCCTTCCCTGACTGCAAGGTCCTCAGTCAGTACCTGAATATGTACTCCATGACGCTCATGGTTTAAAAGTTGGTTGTGTTTGCTCGTAGAGCATGTGCCCCCTCACCAGAGGCAAGTAAGAGGGCAGAGGTCAGGCTACCCAAGAAGTTCTCCTGTTTGTGGGATGTCATGCGAATTAAGTCCTCAAGGTGACAAGATGCCAAACCAGGGGCTGCCATGCTCATTATCCCTCCCTGTCACTACTTGTATGGGTAAAAGAGAGCAGAAGGGTTTCAACCTGGAAGTTCAGGGCAGTTACTTAACACGTGCCCTCATCAGAGCTCTGCAAGCTGTTGGCGTCAGTTATAAGATCACCACTGAACTCAGGGGAAATTTAGAAGTTGGCCACATTTCTAGAACACTGAAGTAGTGTGCAGGCCAGGCTGTATCAGCTCCTCGGTCAGGGATGGTCTCTTCAACACATCCTCTAGCCTCGATAACGTGGGACAGCCAGGACCCCAGCTCAGGCTCTCCTGGGGCTGCTAAACAAATCTCTGATTTCCTCCTCCCCAGGCATTTCACTTCATTATAACTGCCCAGGTTTCAAGGACCTCCTCTCAGTATCTGTGCCCCCTCAGTGGGGGTTACCACCTAATATCCATATCCAGTCCAGAAGAGAGGAGAAAAAAACAATAGAAGGATGAGAGATACTTGACTCCTGTGTGCCTGTAAGGTTTTAAAGCACCTTCCCTGCATCATCTCAGATAAACCAAATGAGGCTGGGATCAGAAGTCTTGCCCAGTTCACAGAGCAGGAAAGAGTGCCCCCACTCTACTGATCTGTCCACAGCACTGACCTGCCCTTCTTGGTGCAAAGTGTGTGAATTAGGGCACTCAACCACGACATTACCTCCCCACACACACACACCCCATTCATGGCACCCTAATGGATCAGGGCTGCCACAGGATCAGGCATCAAGGTGGCGAGAGCTTGGGGACCAACAGGGCTGAGAAACTTTGGGTTTCATGAGATGCCCCAGCATTCTTGCCACAATTAGAAGCCTCTCTGAATCAGTGTTTACACCAGATAAGCCCAAAAGCAGTCATCACCTTGCCTTTCCTTCTTTCTGGGTCTGTGCACACTGGGAAGTAAGTGCTCCCCTTTCTACAGGAGACCTGGGGCAACTTGGGGGTGCTTGTGATGTGGGGTTCAATTTTTTTTTTTTTGAGTTGAAGTCTCACTCTGTCGCCCAGGCTGGAGTGCAGTGGCACGCTCACGGCCACCTCAGCATCGACCTGCTAGGCTCAGATGATCCTTCCACCTCAGCCTTCCAAGTAGCTGGAACTACAGGCGTGTGCTACCACGCCCGGCTAATTTTTGATTTATTGTAGAGACGAGGTCTCACCAAGTTGCCTGGGCTGGTCTCAAACCCGCAGGCTCAGGTAATCCACTCGCCTCGGCCTCCCCTCAAAGTGCTGGGATTACAGGCTGAGCCACCGAGCCCAGCCAGGTTTTATTTTTAATACAAAGTAAAACCAGCAATCCCTGGTGAAGAGGGTGAGCTAAGCTGATGGAAAGCACCTCAACTCTGCTGCCCCAACTCTTAGCTAAAATGCCAGATGAAATATTTCTTTTTCTATTATTTTTTTATTTTTTAGAGTCAGGGTTTCATTCTGATGTCCAGGCTGGAGGGCAGTGGCACAATCATAGCTTGCTGCAGCCTCGACCTCCTGGGCTCAGGCGATCCTTCCACCTCAGCCTCCTGAGTAGCTAGAACTACAATACCACCATGCCTGACTAATTTTTTGACTTTTTTGTAGAAATAAGATCTTACGATGTTGCCCAGGTTGGTCCTGAACTCCTGGGCTCAAGCAATCCTCCTGCCTTGGCCTCCCAAAGTGCTGGGATTACAGGTTTGAGTCACCACACTCGGCTAGCAATATTTCTTAAACATAAAATGTGAAGCTGCGTTTACACAGGAAAGAGACATTTACAGGTGCCAAAACCAAGGAGAACCTCAGCGTCATGAGGTGAGGCCACCAGTTCAGACCCAATGTGCACTTTGAAGCTGGTATTTTAACATCAGCATGGGGACAGAAGCCAAAGCCACAGGCCCTATGAAGCCTCCTTTCCCCCCATAAAAAGCTAAGAAAAAGCAAAATTGTTGCAGATGTGGGATCTGAACTTGCTTTCCACTTTCAAAGTAGGAAGCTCAGAACTAGGAACTAACATAAAAATTAGCCTGGAATAGAAAGCCCCATTAAGCCCCAACAGAGGTGACCAAAACTACCCCACAAAGAGGCCTGCTCTGGCCAAACAGAAGTCCCACCAAAGACCAGTGCCACAGAAAAAACATCAAAGCACTCAAGGTGATTCAAGGGCATCTGCCCAGAGAAGAAGGGCTACTGCACAGTGTAACACTGGTTTCCAGAACAACGGCTCACCTGCCTATGTTATGGGTTGCCATGATGTAGAGCACCTCGGTGGTCTTTATCCTCACCATGTTGTTGCTATCTTTTAGCAAAGCTTTCAGGCTCTCCAGGAAGCCTATGAGGCAAATAATACAAAAGCAAAAACTGAATGTTTGCCGGTCTCAGAAATCAGCTAATCCAAAAGTTATCAGGTGGGCCAGTGTTGGGCAACAAGAGGTACCAACATTCTAGTGCTTTGGGGCATTGGGTAATCATGTTGGTTACACAACATTTCAGAGTCACTGAAAGGGTTCATATCCAGGAAACATCTCATCTGACCCTCCTCGAGCCTCTCCCTGCACACTTCCTACAGTGTCTTCTCTCAAAATCTGCCATAAGGTTAAGACAAGGGCCTTTACCATTTTTTTTTTGACTCCAGAAGAGATGTGAGGTCCAATTATAGCCCTGTCCCAAACTAGTCACATGACCTTGAGTGGGTTACACCTAGGGAGATACCAGATTTATCAAATAAAAATTTTGCTATACTTACTTATCAAGGAACCATAAACTCACACCCCTTCCCTGGAACTTGGTTTTCTTATCTCTTAGTTGAGGATGTGCCCTCCCTCACTGGTGGTTGCTATGAGAACTAAGATACCCACTGCACTTGGGGTGGAGTTGGCCTGGACCAACAGCAATCCTTATTACTGAAGTTCTACCCAGTAGCCAAGGCCACGCTAGGACCCCAGTCATGGTCACTTGGTTGCGACACTCTCACCTATTCTGATGGCTTCGTAGACATACTCAGGGTCGTGCATGAGATCACACAGGGCCATGAGAGCTTTCTGCCTCGTCAGCAGGTCCTCTGAGCGCAGCTCCTCATTCAGCTTGGGCAGGGCCCGACAGCCATAGGCAATGGCAGCCTGGGTGGGGTTGATGTTGGGGGGCAGATACGTGGAGATCCGAGCATGGGCCATCTTTCCACAACTACAAAGGACTTTCAAAACGAAGCTCTGCAGAAACCAAAAAGCTGTCCATTACTACTATTGTGATTTAGAACCTACTTCTCATCTGATCCTCAAAACTGTGAAGGTAGGTGGGTGGGCATTTTTATTTCCATTTTACAGATGAACAAACAGGCTGAGAACAATGAAGGGATCTGTTCACAGTAAAGGTAAGTAGCAGCCCAAACTGCAAACTCCAGGGTTCTCCCATGCAGTAATGCTTGACAAAAGAAAAAGTTACTGATACTTTACAGACTAGGTCTTCAGTCAAAGGCACCAAAAGTACAAAACAAAGCAAACAAGCAAAACCCAAGATGGTCACACCATTTAAAGCTTATCTTGTGCCAGAAATAACTAATACCCAATTCAACTACCTCATTAGGAAGGGACTTGTATTATTCATATTTTACAAATGAGGAAACTGAGGTTTGGGCCAAGGAGCTTGCTGGTGGTAACAGAACTGTTAAAGCTAGGAGCCAATGTTCAAATCCAGGTCTAGTTCTTTCACTGCCAATGCTTCCAACACATCCATGAAAATGAATTAAGGTTAAAAGATGAATTATTTTATTTTTAGGGACAAGGTCTCACTATGTTGCCCAGGCTGGACTCAAACTCCTGAACTCACTCGATAAAGGGTGATTCATTTTTATTACACACATACACCCTTTGAGCAGCTATAGGAAGTTAAGGTTTAGCAGTTAAGAACTGGCACCTGGCTCCAGACCCAGGCCATAGGCGGCCCTTGGTAAGTTATATCCTCTGTGTTGTTCTGGTGAGGCGATAATAGTACCACCTCCCCTCCCTCCCAGAGTTGTCATATTAACTGATACACATGAGCTCGGAATACCAGGACTCCAGACATGTTGGCCGTGGTCATTGTGGTTGTTACTGCATTTGGTGGCATGGACAGGCCCCAGTCCCATAAGAACCTACTCTAGGAAGAGGTGAGCCATACTTTGACACGGGGCACCAGAAAACAAGAGGAGGAGAGGGGGCCGGCCTCCGAGGGACGCGGCCATATTTGATTTGGGCGCCCTTCCGCGAACGGTATGCGCGGGGGTCAGGAGACTGGACTCCGGGAGTCCGCGGGTGAGGGGTCGTGATTTAGGGTATGGGGACACGGGCCGGGTGTGAGTGGGACTGGGTGGGTTACGGGGTTCCCCTGTCTCCAGGCAGCTGTTCCGCCGCCGCCACCTCACCTGCCTCAGCGCGCGCGGTTTCCCAACTCCCGCCGCACGCAGCGCGCGCCCGTTGCCAGGTGACCCAGTTGCCGGGCGACCCTAGAAGCGTCCGCAGCGCCGCACTCTGACCACTCGGCGCCACCGCGCAGGCGCGAACAGCCTTGGGCTGGGGCAAGCAGCAAAATGGGAACAAGAATATGTTACAGGGTTACTGTGAGGACAAAGGCGGCTCAGCTTTGTTCCAGGTACAAAAGGGAAGGGAAGGAAGGGATTTATTTACGTCCTTCTCTGTACTGGACACTTTGCACGCCTTTCATCCTCAGAGTAATCCCACGAGGTGGTAACATTATCCAGTTCAGGGACAAGAACTTCAGAGAGGTTCAGTAGCTTCCCCTAAATCCCACAGGCCTAATCGCAGGACTACCTAGGCCTGGCGCACCCGCCTTCGTCTGCAAGGTGACTGCCTGGTAATGACAAAGGTTGGCCTTTGCATTGGACACTGCTAGCCAGAGTGGTTTTTCTCAAAAGCAAGCCAGACCTAGCCACCACTTGCATAAACCTCCCCCGCATGGCTCCCCACAGGTCTCAAGCCTGAGTCCAAACTCCTAGCCTACTGTTCAAGTGCCTTGGAGATGGCCTTCTGCAGCCATACTGGACTCTCTTTTAATCCCTCAAGTGGCCAGTTCTCTCCCACAGCCTAAGCTGCCTGTAGCACTAACTACCTCTTTGTTCTTCAGGACACAACTTTGTGGACACTTCCTCCATGAAGACTTCTTCTCCCTAAAGGAGTGAAGGACATGCCATCCCAAAATATACTGAATTGGTATATTGATTATTTCAAGTTGACAGCATTGGAGAAATTGAAGTTTTAAAAACGTTAGTTGATCTGTCTCTTACTACATGTAGCAAGCCATAAAGATTCTTTGGGAGAGGTACCCTCCCCATACCACAGTGAGAAAATAGCCCTTATCACCAGAGACTGGAAATTGGGGCTACAATGGGCCTGAATAAATGTACTTCACAAAGTAACCCTTATTTTCCACCAGTTTTACACCCCCATTTATCTCCTAGTGATTCCTCTAGAATGTACTGTCCTTAGCCAGATCCCTTTTGTCCTGTCACTTCTCACATTTATTGTTTTGTGTCTAAAATGTATAGAAGCACCTTTCTTTGGCCACTTTTTCAGACTTCAGTCTTCTGTGAAGATCTCCATGTACATGTAAAACTAATAAAATCTGTATGCTTTCCTCTTGGTAATCTGCCTGGTGTCAATTTGGTTTCAAGATCCAGTCAGAGCCAACTTAAGAGCTATGGGGTGGGGGGTTGGAAGTGACCTCTGGCTTCCCTTTATCCCTAATCCAAATTATTAAGTGATCCCACAGCTTCTAAATTCCATTGGCACACTCCCTACTTTTAATTCTCTTTTTATTTCTGTTTCCCCTAGCTTCTCTGAGTGAAGACACCATGTCAGTTCAATTTTCTCCTCCCACCCTCTTTGTCCAACTCTTGGCACTCTACGGTGTGGGCACGTCTCCCAGGCCAGGGTCACTAGGACGTGTCCCCCGCCCCCTCCCCCTGCTCCCCCAACATGTTCTGCAGCCCGGGCCCTCCCTCATTTCAAACCAGGAGGCTTTCAGTAAATGTGGAGCAAATGAATGGTTAATGGACTAATCAAGCTTTACAATCTAAAAGCAGTCTCACCATCTCAAGTTATCTTAACAACAAACCCATGAAGTAATCAGATCCATATTTAGCTGAGTAAACTGAGGTAGAGCAATTCACCTAAATTCACCCACCTAAATCAGCGACCTTAGCAGTGAAACTCATTACAAGGCATCAAACACTAGCCTCCAGCACATTTAGCTTTAAGAGTTAAGATGACTGACTTAGATCTGTGTACCAAGGATCCCATATTGTGGTGAGGAAAAATGAAGCTGAATCAAGGAGGTTCTCAAAGCTGGGAACCTCGGATCTCTCCTAATCTGGTTCCACGGTTTTATTAGGAAATCTGAAACTAGCTCAGAGAAGCCCATTGACTCGGGTCAGCTTTCTAACAGCCACTGATTTTTTAAATTAATCTTTCAAAAAGCAATAAGGAAATTAATTTTATAGCAAGACTTTAGAAATCAGGCATGTCATAGTCAGACAACATTGGACTCAGAACAAGGCAGATTAAGGTCAGTAGGTGATAGGCATGTCCATTCCTTGCCACAGCAAGAACTCTGCCACCACCCCTCAAGCAGAGCCCCTCCTAGAGCCCAGGACCCACCCTCTGGCCTCCCTGGCCCCACCTATCCATCGCCGCCCCTGTTGTCATGGTGATCCGCGCTCCTGCGGTATCCTAGTGTCTCTCTGCCGACAGCCCCGCCCAGACTCCGGGGAGCTCTCTAGCTACAGTAATCGCCGGTGCTAGCTGCGCGCAGGACTCCTGACTGTCAGTGCCGCGCAGACCTCGCCCTTAACGTCGGCGATTTGTCAGACGCCCGCCTGTCCCGCGTGCCCTCGTTGCCATGGTGATCGCCGCTGCGGCCCAGGACTAGGTCGCGCGGAGCCCCCAGCCTTCCCAGCAGCTGCGGGTGAGTCCTCCCGCCCCCTTTGTCCGACCCTCGGCCCTCCACTGTGTGGGCACGTCTCCTAGGCTTCGGTCGCGAGGACGATGCGTTCCCCGCCCACCCCCTACCCCCTCCAAAGCGTTCTGTGGCCCGGGCCCTCCCTCATTTCTTGAACTCTCACTCCGGGCCAGGCCAGTGCTGGTACCGGAAGGAGAAGAACCGGGTCACATGGGGGAGAACAACAGCAGTGGGTAGAGGGGGATGGACAAGAAAAAGGGAGGGAGGGCTGTTGAGTAAGCTTGAGGGGACAGATGCTGGATGGGGTGAGGACTTTCAGGGTAAAGGCCTGCCGGCTGAAACTTAAGACACCCAGCCCACTTAGCGCCTTCAATCTTTAGAGATTAGGAGCAGGAGACCCCTCCCCACTCTACTTCCACACCTAGGCTGTGACCCACACAGCCTAGGCATGGAAGTGGTGTTTGTGCCAAGCATCACACCCCAGTGTGGTAAGCTCAGAGAGGGGCCCCTGCTCAATAGACACCTGTCATTGGAAAGGGTGGACCCAGGTCTTCTGACTCCCAGACAGGGTAGGGCAGTCCTGGTCTACCCACACCTGCAGATTGACTTCCTGTGTCCAGATGGCCACTACCTGATATTTCAAACACAGAAGGAGGCTTGGATCTGTTTTAAAGCTGATGAAAAGTTAGACAGAAATGCATGGATGCATCCCCAGGGATTTGCACAGCTTCCTAACTCTCTTTTCTCTGGTTGGGTCCACAAGACTCTGGAAGAATGAGGTCCTCCCTGACACCTTTGGGGTCCCCTGTGAGCCGGGACCGCATCATCTCCAGCTTCCCTAAGGTAGAGTTATTATGTCTGTACTGCTCTCCTGACCCTGAGACCACATCAGCACTCCCCAGTCTGCACTCACCCAAAAAATAAAACAGGTAAAATTAAGGACGTCTGTCTGTCATCAGATTTACAGGCTTCTCCTTGAGAAGGTGAGAGACTGAGCATTGACTGCAAGAAGGGCCAGCAAGTTAATGGTGAAACCAGGTAGCAGTGTGGCATGAAGGTTATAAGGACTACAACTTTGCAGGCAGACAGTCCTGGGTATAAATCTTGGCTCTGCCATTAAGCTGTGTGACCATGGGCAACTTATTCAACCTCTTGGAGCTGCTGCCCCACTCATGGCAACCTGAAGGTCCCAGGTAGTCATGGTTGCTGTTGTTTCTCATTATCATTACTGTTATAAAACAGCATTCCAGTTTCCAGAGCCCAAATCCAGGGCTCTTTCCCTTTGTCATTCTGCCTTCCTTTTCACCAAAAATGTACAGCTCTATTCCATCTGCACTAAAGTCCAATATCAGCTGCAGCAGGGACCGTAGATCAGTACAACCTCTGTAGGGGCAGTGGGACAATGTTTACCAACATGGCAAATGCCCCTGCCCTCTGAACTGGCCACCCCATTTATAGGAATTTACTCTGCAGATGTCCTGGCACAGATGTGCAATGTGCACAAGGACAGGTGCTACAGCAGTTTATAAAAACAGAAGGTCAGCCAGGTGCGGTGGCTCAAGCCTGTAATCCCAGCACTTTGGGAGGCCAAGACGAGAGGATTGCCTGAGCTCGCGGGTTCAAGACCAGCATGGGCAACATGGTAAAACCTCGTATCTACAATAAAATTTTTTTTTTTTTTAATTAGCCAGGCGTGGTAGTACGCGCCTATAGTTCGGGCTACTTGGAAGGCTGAGGCGGAAGGATCGCTGGAGCCCAGCAGGTCAACGCTGGGGGCGCCATGAGCATGCCTGTGTGACGGAGTAAGACTTCAACTCAAAAAAAAAAAACCAAGTAACACTACTTCCTGGCACAGATGAGGAACGAGACACCTCCTCAGGGCTGACATGTGTGAGGGCTAAAGTGCCCTTTAGATTTGTTTAGTAAAAACACCCAGGTCCTGGCGCAGTGGCTTACACCTATAGTCCCAGCACTTTGGGAGGCCGAGGCAAGAGGATTGCCCGAGCCCAGGGGTTCGAGACCAGCCTGGGCAACTTGGTGAGACCTCATCTCTACAATATATCAAAAAATTAGCTGGGCGTAGTAGCGCACGCTGTAGTTCCGGCTACTTGGAAGGCTGATGCAGAAGGATCGCCTGAGCCCAGCAGGTTGATGCTGGGGTGGCCAAGAGCATGCACTGCACTCCAGCCTGGGCAACAGAGTGAGACTCTGACTCAAAAAATAAATAAAAAATAATAAATTAAACACCCAGAATGGAGTAAAGCATACTCCTGCATGTGTAAAATCAAGGAGCGAGAGAGAAAAACATCTATATTTGTTTATACGTGGAGAAAAGATATCTGCCTAAGTCCCCACTGTCAGTGGTTGCCTCCGTGTGGCTTGGCCTCAAGTGGTCCTCCTGCCTCAGCCTCCCAAAGCACTGGGATTATAGCCACTACACCCAGTCCATTTTTTTCTAATTGTAAAATAAATGTGCATTCAACATGAGTCATCACATCTTAATAGCCATGAAACTTATTGAGCACTTAGTATGTTCCAGGTTTACTCTGTGCTGATGGCTTTACAAACATCGTCTTATTTCATGCCCCCAAGTCTCTGGTGGGGAAGTTAAAGTTCAGAATAATTGGGCAACTGCCCAGGGTCACACAGCAGGTAAGGGTGGTGGGAGTGTATGCAATTCTTCCTGACCCTGAGGCTTGTGCTTTTAAACCACTGCTCAGGTCTGCCTTCCAAGAAATGTGGAAAACAGAAAGTGCCTTCTAAGTCATTTTCCAGGCACATATATGTATATTTTAAAAACAGAAATGGCATCAGAGATCTATAGACAGTATGGAAAGATCTTGGAGCCAAAAGGGCCCTACCTGCCCACCCCTCATTTCACCCAGAGAGGGCCAAGGCCCAGAGAAGGCAGAGGTCTGTCACATTCAGGCGGCAAGGGGACAGCAACCCAGGGGAGACCAAGATCTCCTGCCTGGGCTCTTTGATCTGGCCCAGCCCCTCTGGACTCACAAGACCCCGGAGCCTTGGAGCCTCGGGATTGAGGAGACAGAAGATGAACATGACAAGGGGCTAAGGGAAAGCTAATGAGGCTGCCAGATGCTAGAGGCCTGGGAGGGAGGAAAGACTGGGAAGTAAGTCGCCACCTTACTGCTGAGCTCCAGGGATGGAGCCGCAGCTTTGCAGGTTGATGTGCCCATCATTTCTGTCTCTTTGCAGTGGTACACACCTGATGCCTGCCTGCAGCTCAAGGAGAACTTCCACAGGCAGGTCAGCGCAGCCTGCCAACTCAGGAACACAGGGACTGTTGGGTGAGCCTGCAGGGCATGGGTGGAGGAGGAGACGGTGGGAAGAACTGCACACATGAATGTGTGAATGAAGGAATGAACAAAAATGAAATACACAGGCGAGGCCCGTGCAAGCCAGTATAGGGCTGAAGATGGTGGGATTTTTATCTGGCTTCACTTGACACACCTCTTCCTCAGTAAGTCATGCAGGTGAACTTTCAGCCTGTGATCTTAGCACAGGTCCATTTCCTGTGTCTGGAATGTCTTTCCTAATCCTCTCACTTCCCCTTCCCTTCAGGTCTCAGAGCCTTCTTTGACCCCCACTGCCCCTCCCCCTAGCTTGAGCTGGGCGGGATGCCCCTCCTGTGTGCTCTTGCGCCCCAAGAACTTATCTCACAGAATTGCACCTTTGCCCGTCTGGATTCCTCACTGAACCTGACCTAAGAGGGCAAGGGCTGTGACTGTCCTGTCCCTGCCTCGGCAGAACCTGCCACCACCAGCACAGAGATTTTTGCAACAGTCATTCCTTCTTTTAACAAACCTCTCACCCTGAGGAGTTTGCAGTCCTCTCAGGGAGCTGGCTGAGCTCACAGGTGTCACACAGGTATGGTGAGGCCACCAGAAAGCCCAGTTCAAGGGTCCCCAAGCTACACAGAGTGAGGCAGAGTTCGGGTCAGAATGGCCAGAGTAGCCATGGTAATAGGATGAGAGTAAGGGCATCATTTGGGGAGTGCCAGTGCCATATCAGGTCCTGTACAGAGATGACCTCCTTGACCCCTCACAGTAGCACTGGACATGGAGACACTGAGACACAGAGGGTGCAAGACTGCTGCAAGACCTTGCCAGTACCTTTACTGCTTCATCTAAGAAATGGAGTCAGATGAAGCCATCCCAGAATGAGAAGGCCGTCTGGGAGCAGGGTAGACACAGCCCCTGCCCACATGGACATGGAGAGGTAAACTGCAGGCCAGGTCACCTGCTGCCTGCAGGTGGAGAAAATGCCTGTCAGATGTTTACCCAAGTCGGTTGCTGTGATCATTGAGCATCTTTGAGCTGCAGAAACTCTAAAAGTATTGTCAACAGGCATGGTGGCATGTGCCTATGGTCCTAGCTACTCAGGAGGCTGAGGCAGGAAGTTTGCTTGGGCCTAGGAGTTTGAGACCAGCCGGGGCAACCTAGCAAGAGTCCATTTCTACAAAAAAACACTCCCAGAAAAAGGCAGCTGCCGAGTGCAGGACACACACAGAGGGTGAGGATGACAGCTGCTCTGGGTGAGCAGTATCCCCAGAAAGCCCAAGAGCCTCAAATTTACCTCAAGCCCCAATGAATGGATCCTGAGTCCTGTTCATGTCAGGCCCCTTGGCCTATCTGTTTCTTGTGCCAGTGTCTCTCTGCACACAGGCCCTATGTCAGCATCTTTTGCACAGCTCCCTGCTAGCTTGGACTTGCCATGGCTCTTAATTACCATAGACCCACCTTGGGCTTGTGCCTCTACCCTTTGGCCCGTGACTCAGCCTCTTGTCATGCCCATTTCTAATTCTCAGGACAGGAACTTTTTAGTCAAGTGGGCTCAGGGGTGCAGCCCCAGGGCAGAAGAGTCCCCAGAACAAACACAGGCTCTCTCATCCTCCCCTCTGAGGGTCAGAGAGAGAGGACAGACTGTCTCAGCAGGGTGGTCCATTCTGCTTTCAAGAATGAGGGGTGGCTCGTCAGCAGAGTTCTTAGAGCTCAGGGAAGGAAGGGCCTGTCGGTGTTTGAGGATGTTTTTAAAACCATGGCCAAGAGCAACACGGACATATTTCTCACAGGCTCAAACTCTCCAAGGTGGTAGTCGTTGGCGACCTTTACGTGGGGAAGACCAGCCTCATCCACAGGTATGAGGCTTCCTTGGCCCCGTTGGCCATGCCTCCTGGCACCAGGTTGTCACACCCTTGCCTGGAGGCCCAGATAATGGTGTCATAGTGGGAACTGTGTGGTTGCAAGGAAATGCTGTGCCTCAGCCTGGTGGGAGCAGAGGGGAGGGGTTGCAAGAAATTGGGGAGATGGTAGGGTTAGTCAGGAGCCTAGCATTCATCATATGTCCCCTGGGGCCATGAGCTCACCCCTCCATTGCCCTCCCTGCAAATGAACAGTTAGCTTTACTCTTTCTGAGCCGCAGAGTTTGCCTTCTGGGTTCCCACAGCCTCCTTTCCCCCACATTGTCCTTGTTGGCTGCCCTGTCTGTCCACAGCCTCCATGGGCCTTCTCTTCCTTATTGCTCCTCTCTTGGTGGACCTTACTTGCCTCCAGACTTTCACTGTCACGAGTGAGCTTTTGTGCACATTACTTCTCTAATGACTTCCTCACCTCCCACAGGTTTTGCAAGAATGTTTTTGACCGAGACTACAAGGCCACCATTGGGGTAGACTTTGAAATTGAGCGCTTTGAGATCGCTGGGATTCCCTACAGCCTCCAGATGTGAGTCACTGGTTCCCCCTTGGCCTGTGGGTGGGCTTCCTGGAGACACCTGGGAAAGGCCTTGGGGAGCTTCTTCTCTGCTATGCCCTGTGTCAGCGAGGACTCACCACAAGTAGGGCTGGAGGCGTTGTGTGAAACCAGGTTTCCTGGCTCCCTGAGTCCCTGGGTACTCCCTCAGGCCCGATGGTTGTCTCGCTTTGGTCGTCGGGTTTGCGGAAGGTCCGCACAGCCTGACCTCCCTGATGGTCCCGCATCTGCCTGGCTGGGTCCCTCCCCAGGCCCTGACTCCAGCCATCCCCCACCTGGACCTCCTGTGACCCTACTCACAAGACCAATGTGATAGTCTCTAGCAAGTCGCCTCTGAGCTCTGAGGCTCTGTTTCTACTCATAAAATGGGTCCAAATCCAGTCCTTGCATGCAAGACTTGGGAAAGAAGGGCTGAGGTAGAGGCTGTACCACCCACATCCTTCCTCAGGCCTGAAGCACCCATCTTCTTCCTCACACTACTGCCCGCCCTCCTGCTCCCCTGCCTCCCTTTCCTTCCGTCTCTGTCTGTCTGTCTTCTTCCCTGCCAGGACCCAGGCATCTGCCTCTCAGTGGTCCACTGGCTTCAGCCTCATTCTGTTTCACCTTTAAATAGCCCTGGGTCTTTCCAGGGCTCGCCCTCTCCCACCTGAACCGAACACCTCACTCTGAACCTGGCCTTCCCTCTCCTCTGGCACCTGGAGAATGCTGAGGGCCTGTGACTTCAGCCCCTTAGCTCTCCTGTATGTCTGCAGATCCTGGGACATGAGCTTCTAGCTCTATAAAGACAGTTCCACCTCCTCTAAGGACTTCTCAGCCCCTGTGTGGCACTGGAGTAGAGGATAACAAATTCTGCTTGAGGGAGAGTACAGGGTCAGGCCAGAGCAAAAGAGACTGGGAAAACACTGGGCTGCAGGACTGAGGGATCTAGAGAGCTGAGGAGAGCAAAGAGTCGGAAAGAGGCCCAGTTGGAGCCATGAGAGAGTGGCCAGTGACTGGGCTTTTTGCTGATGTGACCACAGGCCATATCTCATGAGAGGACCCAGGACAGAACAGGGGCACTCTCCTGGCTCTGCTTCTCATATTCTTACATTGAGGTCATTGCCAGTCTCCCAATGGGCCCATCTTCAGACTACCACCCCCAGCTCCTCCCCAGTCTTCTTCTGAAATGAAAGAAAATATTAATGAATTAATGAAAGAATGAAGCCAAAACATTCTGCATCATGCTGGATCACTTGAAAAAAATCAGACTACTCACACCTTGTTCATGGCTTGTCTACTTTTCAGTTTACTGGGAAAATTTTAATTTTGGCTTGTTGGCTTTTTTTTTTTTTTTGTCAGAGTCTCACCCTGTTGCCCATGCTGGAGTGCAGTGGCACAATCACAGACAGTTCACCACAGCCTCAACCTCCTGGGCTCGGGCAATCCTTGTGCCTGAGCCTTCTAGGACTACAGATGTGCATCACCAGGCCCAGCTAATTTTCTTTATATTTTGTAGAGGTGAGGTTTTGCTGTTTTGTTTTGAGGTTTTGTTTGATACCTAGACTGGTATCAAACTCCTGGGCTCAGGCCATCCTCTGCCTTAGCCTCCCAGAGTGCTGGTATACAAGTGTGAGCCACCACACCTGGCCTGGATCTGTTGACTTTTTTTTTTTTTTGAGTTGGCGTCTCACTCTGTCACCCAGGCTGGAGTGTAGTGACATGCTCACGGCCACTGCAGCCTCCACCTGCTGGGCTCAGGCAATCCTTCCGCCTCAGCTTTCCAAGTAGCTGGAACTACAGGCGCGTGCCACCATGCCCAGCTAATTTTTTTGATTTATTGTAGAGACAAGGTTTCACCAAGTTGCCCAGGCTGGTCTCAAACCCGTGGGCTCAGGCAATCCTCTCGCCTCGGCCTCCCAAAGTGCCGGGATTACAGGCTTGAGCCACCGCGTCCAGCGATCTGTTGACTTTAGAGAGGGATGGATTGGGGTTGGATTTCCAGACTCAGCCATGCATAGTGACCACATGCTTTGTTCTAGGCCAGAGTGAGTAGATCTCAGCCTGTGCACCTTCCTCTCTTCTAGACCGCCCGTGGCAAACATCACTAATTGATTGTCGCATTCTCCACTTCTAAGTCCTTTTCAACGTGGTGCTCCAGAGAACTGGAGCTAACTGCTCAGAGCTGCCTGTGGGCGCCCTCATAGGTACCCCCACCCCCACTCTGGGACTTGCAGTGCAGAAAGTGAAGCGATGCCCAGTTGCACATTAGCAAGTGGTAGAGCCACAGCTGGAAGCCCAGCCTAGAACTCCAGCACCATTCACAGGGTACTTCCACATCTTCAAAGCAAGCCTTGTCATGGGCCATATGCTCCTTATCAATGTCCCAGCCAGAAGGGATCGAGCTGCAATTCATTCATGGAAGTAGAATATTAATGCCATGCCCCTCCCCTAGGCACAGTGAATCCAGTGAGAAAAGTCCCCAGTGACCCTTAGGAAGGGATCGTGAGGAGCTTGGGCAGTGATAGCTGGCTCACAATGGGCATTTCTTGATGCCCACATGACTGGCAGGCCCTCAGCTCTCCCACCCAGGGTCCCATAGCCTATTGGCTCAGAGCACTGTGATCACTTCACCTGCTGCCACTGTCTCCCCTTCTCTCTCTTCCATTGCACAGCTGGGACACAGCCGGGCAGGAGAAGTTCAAGTGCATCGCATCTGCCTACTATCGGGGTGCCCAGGGTGAGCAGCGTGCGATGGGCCTCACTCACATCCCTGCCGGACTCCATCTCAAAAAGCCCAACTCCTCTGCACAGGCACCGGTTTTCTGTCCTCCAAGACCCACTGAGAAAACACCACCAGTCCACTGCCTGGGAATGGGGAAGCTGCCTTCACTAGGCCTTGGCTAGCTTTGGCAATCACACCCTTTGGGGACCCTGCGGTGTGGGTGCCGGCTTTAAATCTCAGTCTCAGTCTTTAGCTCAGAAAGATGCTCAGAGAGGGAAATCCTTGTCCAGAGGCCCAAAGAAGAGCAGCATCAGACTTCAGGGGAGGTGGAGAGAGGCTGTTCTGTCTTAGGAAGGGGCTGGGCCAGAGAGGAGGAGTGGGAGGGACACCATGGGAGGACTAGCAAGTCCTGGGGGGCCAAGGACAGCCTGGGAACTTGGCAGGGCTCATGGTTAGCAGGAGGCAGCAGCAGAGGCTCCCCATGGGACCCCAGGAAGAGGCAGAAATTGACTTCAGTGGGAGATGTGAGGAAACTGTCAAAAGTATCCAAAACCAGACTCAAGTCACAAGGCACCATTATGTCTACTTTGTGGTGGTGAAAAATTACATTTCCATTAAGATTTGAAAGACGTAAGCCGGGCTCGGTGGCTCAGCCTGTAATCCCACACTTTGGGAGGCCGAGGTGAGTGAATTGCCTGAGCCCACGGGTTCGAGACCTGCCTGGGCAACTTGGCGAGACCTCATCTCTACAATAAATCAAAAAATTAGCCGGGTGTGTAGCGCGCGCCTGTAGTTCCAGCTACTTGGAAGGCTGAGGCGGAAGGATCGCCGGAGCTCAGCAGGTTGAGGCTGCGGTGGCCCGGGAGTGGCCACTGCACTCCAGTCTGGGCGACAGAGTGAGACTCCAACTCAAAAAAAAAAAAAAAGATTTGAAAGAAGCAAAACCAGGAAACAAACCATGAATGCTTCAGTGCTGGTCACGTTGCCTCCTGCACCTTTCGTCTCTCGGGCCTCTCTTCTCAAGGGGATACCTCCCCCTGGGAATAAGAGGTCTGCCTGGCACATCTCTGCACACAGCTGCCTGGCCACCATCATGCCTGTCCTCAGTTTACTCCTTGCCTTCCCTTACCCTCTGCCCTGGGAGGAAGCGAGGTCTCTCCTGCTGCTTTAGCTAAGGTATGGAGGAAGCCCCAGTCCATCCCTGCTGACACCTCAGAGAGTACAGAGGCAGACACTTTCTGAGATGTCCTCCACATGAAGCTCCCCTCATCACCCCAACAGGGTCCTGGCCACCCTCAACACCACATGACCAGGGCAGGGCCAGTGACAGAGGAGCTTAGATGTAGAGAGGGCTACATCTCCTGGTTTTCTGCCCACCTGGCTCCCAGAAATTGTTTCCCTAAGGCTAGTTGTTGCTATTCATCGTCCTGGCCATAGCTGTTACTGGGTGAAAGTCGGCCTTTGTCAGGCCCTGGACTAATAGCCTTTTGAAACAGCTGCTCTGGTTTAATGCACCCAGCAACGCTGTGAAATAGAAGTATTGTTTTCATCATTTTACAGACGGGGAAACTGAGGCTCTCAGCAGTTAAGGCCCTCATCTGAGCTCCCTTACTATAAGTGGCAGAGGGTCTCTGTCACCAAAGCCCTCCATACCTGCCTCGTCCTACCTCCCTGGATCCCACCCTGAGGATTTGCTGCCAAGTGCAGGACAAGGAGGGCAGTGGGACAGTGCCAGGGCAGCCATGATGAAGGCTTCCCCGGCCTTCATCATGGAGTCTGGGGCTGAGTGCCTGGGGAGGCTGCCCAGCAGTTCCTCGGGAACTGGACTTCTCTCAAGGAGCCAGGAGATACTCAGGGGGAGCCCCTTTTGTCACACTGTGTTTGCCTTACCTGTTGCTGTTGGCTTTTTCCATGTGTCCAGTGATCATCACTGCCTTTGACCTCACTGACGTGCAGACCCTGGAGCACACCAGGCAAGTCTGGGCTTTGCGGCCCCTATGGTCCCCTTGGATGCAGGAAGCTCCTGGCAGGGCTCCCAAACTTGGGCTAGTGGACTGAACCCCTGTCCCCACAGTGGGGGTAAGTGACCAGACTCACTCCCAAAACCAACTGCCCACAGACCACATCTTGTCCATTTGCCTCATTATCCCTCAAGATGTGTCCCTAGCTGCCTCCGGGGTGAGGCCCACACAGCCACACCCAGAAGGACCAGCATCCGCTTTAGTGCTCTGCTGTCACTGTCTTGCAAGTCCTAGTACTTTTTGTCACTTTACATTGGGCCCTGAATGTTGTACAGTCAGTCTTGTCTGAAGGGACATAGATTTGGCAACTGTTGTCTTGGGCAGAGAGAACTGGCAAGGGGATGGGTTCTGGGAAGCCATCCTGCTTCTGCCAGGATTCGTCCAGCTAGTATACCAAAGCCCTTTCACCTTCCCTGTTTCTGTGGCATTCACATCCAGTGTCTCCCAAACCTGTTCCAGTTGATAAAAGTGCAGGACTCACTGGGTGGGGGCAGAGCCAGGGCTAGGACAGGGTCCTCACCATCCCTAGCCAGTGTCCTTGTATTCCCACCCCCTGGGGTCCACCAAGGCCCTTCTGGTTTCAGGACCAGCACCCTGCTCAGCCTGCAGGGGCCAGGGGATCCTAGGGAGAATCTGAGAGCATTCCCCATCTCCTGTTCTAGGTGGTGGCTAGGTGGTGTCACTCAGCCTGTCTCCCCTCTGCATTCTAGGCAGTGGCTGGAAGATGCACTGAGGGAGAACGAGGCAGGTTCCTGCTTCATCTTCCTCGTGGGAACCAAGAAGGACCTTCTGGTGAGCAGTCTGGTGCTTGAGGCTGGTGTCCCTTGGGAAAATGCCTCCCCTTTCAGCCCATATCAGAGGGGAGAGAGGAAGAGGGAGGGAGGTGTCATAGTGGGAAGCAGACAGCTGTCTACCCCCAGGGGCTTCCCTGCAACCAGGCCAGGATTCTGCTTCAGCAAAGGCGCTTCTCTCAGTCAGGGGCAGCGTGTGAACAGGCAGAAGCAGAGGCCGTGCACCTGGCCAATGAAATGCAAGCTGAGTACTGGTCGGTGTCAGCCAAGACCGGTGAGTGGGGTCCAGGCTGTCGCCTGGTGGAGCCAGAGCACTGTTTTTGGGCAGGTCCCGCAGGGGCTACTTGCAGCTCTTATCTCTGCATCCATCTTTTCCTTCTGAGGCCTTGGCATATACTAGTATCTCAGTCCTGCCACTGTACTAGTGACTGGTGGTGACTTCTGTTGCCTGAGGAGTCTCTTCTAGGAGGAATAGTGACCCCAGCCTTATGCCATGCCAAGCTGGCACATTCTCTGAGGCAACCACCACAATCACCCGTGAAGCAGGTTCCATTTTATTCATGTGAAGTCAATTCCAGGGCCTCAGGGTGGCAGAGCCTGGATCCAAACACAGTCCTCACCTGTAACCTGCCTCCAGCCCTCAGATGTTAGGTGTGTGGCACTGCCTGGCATGTTGACGGGCCCAGTGATAGGGGCTCCCAACCCTTCCCAGTATCATTGTGGCTCACAGCCCTCCAGTTCTTACCTGACCCGCTCCCCACCCAGTCTGCCCCCACAGCCCCAGACAGATGCCCATCTCGAAGCCCCAGTCTCCTCATCTGGAAAACAAGTAATTCTGCCCATCTCATTTTGTTGTTAATGAAAATATATGAATTTTTTTTTTTGGTCCTGGTCTCATTTTCACCCATGCTGGAGAACAGTGGAACCGTCACTGCTCACCACACCCTCAAACTCCTGGGCTCAAGCGATTCTCCCTCTTCAGCCTCCCGAGTAGCTGAGACTACAGGCACATGCCATCATTCCCAGCTAATTTTTTGATATTTTTTGAAGAGACGAGGTTGTTCTTGAATTCCTGGGCTTAAGCAATTCTCCCACCTCAGCCTCTCAAAGTGCTAGGACTACAGGTGTGAGCTTCCACACCCAGCTGGAAAAAAAGTTTTAAATTTTAAAAAGCCATATATATTCCTGAGGAAAAATTAGAAAATGCAGAGACACAAAGGGCAGTTGCTAAAAACACAGGCTGTCAGGGAATGAAATGAAATGACGTGCAGTGCCTGGCACACAGCAGGCCTCGAGGTTCTGGGGACTCAAGAATTGGGACCAGTAGTCCCTACCCTGGGCAAGGGGCAATAGCGGACATCTGGCCAGGGACTGGGTGAGCACTGAGGGTTGGCGCCACAGTGGAAGTGCCACCTCCAGCCCAGTGCAAACACCTGGCAGTGCCATGCCTGGTGCCCTCGGCTGCTCCTTCCCGACAGTGTCCCTCTATCCTTTGAGACCTGCCTCCTTTATCAGAGTAACACTTCACTGAGCACTCACTATGAGCCAAGCAGGACCACCCTGTGAAGTTGTGCAGATTGCTAGCTGCACAAGGGCAGTGTGCATGTTGGGGACTGGAATCAGCCTGCTTCCTGTTGGATAGCCACCTCTACCTGGAGAGGAATGCACAAAAGCTCCATATGGGTGCCGGCAGCACATTAATACTTACAGCCCCATTGGACAGGTATGGAAAGTGACAGGAGAGTGGGCATACATCTATACTGAGCTCTGCATGTCCCAGCACAAGGCCCATAGCAGGTGCTCAGTTGAAACTGGTTGGAAGAGTAGACGCTGGGAAGCAACAGTCTGGGCAGGCAGTGGGGTGAGGGAGGCTGGAGCTGGTGGGAAGCCAGGCCAGTGGGCCCTGCCTGCAGCACTGTACTGCTCATGCAGGTTGATGGGGCTGCACCTCCCTGTGGTCACTGTTACTGTCATGGTTGCTCTAAAAGGGTCCATGGGGCAGCCTCAGAATGGGCCACCTGGCTTCTGCCCCCAAATGTGTCCGGAGTGAGGGCACAGGTATTCAGGGTCACAGCTATCTTGTGGGTACACAGGGGAGAACGTGAAGGCATTCTTCAGCCGCGTAGCTGCCCTGGCATTCGAGCAATCTGTTCTGCAGGACTTGGAGAGGAGGAACAGTGCCCAGCTCCAGGTCGGCGATGGAAACCTCATCCGTGCGTACAAGTGTGGCTGGGTCAGGCTGGGGAGCAGGCTCAAGACTAAAATCCATGTCCACCATTCTCTTGTCACCTGAGTCCTGCCATTTCCTTAACTGGTGGCCCTCTGCTGTCCCTTGATCCTCTTCTCTGGGTGTCACCCCAGCCTTAGGCCTGCAGTTTCCTGACCCCACCTGCCAGTTCAGACATCTTCCCTAGCCTTCCTTGTCCTCCTGACACATAGACCACATGGGACGGGCTGGTTATCCTGGGCTCTGCAGATATGCCCTGACTCCAGCTCTCCTAGTTTGTACCTTTGCCCATTCTGTTCCACTACCTGGAATGCCTCCAGGTCTCTCAGCCTGTGCCAAGTTATCAGGCCTTGAATGACAGGCCTAGGAGCTCAAGCTCACAGCTCTGGCTGCAGGCTTGGGGAGGTTCTTGCCCAGAGTCAGCTGCAGGATGCCTGATTGATGCCAAATTACTCCTTCCCTCCTTTCAGGAATGGAGGCAAGTCCACCCAAGACTCAAGAGAACAAGATGCCCTCCAGCCTGGGCTGCTGTTAGCCTGAGTCAGAGGCCTCTGTTCCCTGCACCTGCATGAGCATCAACTTCCATGACTGTGGAGGTATGACCTGGAGCCCAAGCTCTGCAGCCTGCCTGCCCTCAAGCTGTGGAGGCCTGTGTTCCGGTCTCTCCACCCACTCACCATGCTGAGCCCCAGGGCCCAGCTACTTCTCTTTGGTAGGTCGGGAGCCAGGAAAGGCCTCCACTGGCTGCCCCACATTGCCTGAAGGCCAGTCCCACCTGCAGGATTGTTAGACAGTCGCCCTTGACTTTGAGATGCCTCAGGACTGCACCCTTGGGACACTCACGCCTCGCCCATGGCCTGCATCAGCAGTCAGCCTTGATACTCTCTCCCAGAGATCCTGGATGTGGCCTCAGGATCCTTCTCATCACAGCGTGCCCTGGGAAGATCCCACCTGCCACCCCCCGCCCCCAGGTGTTTCCTGTTGTCAGAAGACTTGCAGTTCTGGGATTTGGAGCTCCAGGCCTCACTGTCCACTGTCCCTGTGCCACAGACCCTTGGGGTCCTTGGGCAGACCTGCCCCTCTCTGGAGAACAATGGACAGGAAAGTCTCTGGGGCCACTTCTGGCTGAAGGGCTCTCTGGCACCTCCAAAATTCTGGGTCCTGCCCTCCCAGTCTGTGGGCAAGGATGAGCAGAACAGTCCCCCTCAGGCCCATCTGGACAGGGATTTGCCTGGCCACGCCGTGGGAAGAAGGCTGCACAGCTGCAAGGGTAACTCCCTCTGCAGCCTTGAGTGGCACTGCCCTGCTCTGGCACTCATGCCAGGCCCACGCCCCTGTTTCCTCCACATGCCTCTCTCACTGGCCCTCATGTCTCTTAGGACCTTTGTAATGGCATCCACACATCTTTGAAGGACTTCAGAAGCCCTCCAAAGTCTAGCATGTTCTGGTCCCCCCGCTTCCTCCTGCATACACACAGTAGGCAGGAACACCCCACACCTCCTCTGCCCTCTGTCTGGAGTGCTTGTTCATGGAGTCTTCTCATTGCATGAACCAGCCCATTTGCCCCACACACCTGTCACCCTGGCTGTGCCCACTCATCTCACCCACCTCATGCCACAGGTTGGTGGGCACGCCAGACACACCCATCTGCACCCCGTAGATGGTGAGCACTTTACAGGCACATGTTGGTCAGTGCTGATCTCCTAGTGCCTGGCACACCACAGGGGCTGCATAAATGTTCATCAACTCAGCAATCACCAAATATCAGTTAGGGAAGAACACTGGCATCCTTTCCTATTCATTCCCCCTTCACCGTATTTTTAGCTCTTATTTTCACATATATAAAACACTTCTTTATATAAATCACATTTAAAGAAGTTCCATGCTTAATGTAGAACAAAACAGCGCAAAGCATATAAAATACAAAGTGGGAGTCCCACTCCCTTAGGCCACAACTCCAAAGTATGCTTTGCTAACAGTTGGGAGGATTCTTTCCAGACCACTCATCCTGACCACACAGCTGCCACTCTGTTGGCTTGTTTCACCAGAGTGACCTCACCCCGCACACACTGCCTGGCAGCCCACCTTCCTGGTGACCTGCCTGAGCCCCCTCCCTGTGGTGCATGTGAAGCCACCTCCTTCCTTCAGCAGCACCCGGTTCTCCTCGTGCAGAGGGACTGGAGTTCACCTGACCTGACCCATCTGTGAGTCATCCAGGTTGTGACCAGCCTGTAGCATTCCCCGATGATGCTGCAGTGACCATCCTTGTAGTCAGAGCTTGCACTCAGAATTCCCAAAAGAGGCCTTGCTGGGCCCTTCTTTGGGCTGTGGCCCACGATCTGGTCACTAGACGCAGCCTCTGGGTGACAGACAGCATTGTGGTATATAAGTGAGGACTGGGTTTGCTGGGCATAACAGAAAGCTTTACAGGATGGGAGGAGTCTGCCACAGTGGGCTGGTGCTCTCCATGGCTCCCTCCCTTGCCCCTTCAGGTCCCAGGATGGGGATGTAATATGGTGTCCTGCTGTTACCTGCTCCCAAACTAGAGCCATGCTGGCTTGTGCACCTCATGCCTCTGTACACGGGTCTTTATGAATAAACTCTCCTCATATTTCCACAGTGCCGTACCAGCTGGTTCCTGCGGTCCCTGGCTGGCAGATTGTGACCTCTCCAATTTTGGTATTTGGCCTGGGGAGGAGAGGGGACAGGACTAAGCTTTCCAGGAAAATGCAAGGGGCATAGTTGTCCCTGGCCCTGCTCTAAGTGACACTGCATCTTCTCTGTCAGTGTGGCTTGTGCTCCCTCACTTTGATGTGACAAGTCAACAAAGACATCCCCTTCATTATCAACATTTAGCAATGAGTTTCTGAGGCAGAGGCACTTTCCAACAGCTGGGACACCCCTGCTCCAGGAGGCTTTTATGGATGTCCCTACAGCTCTCACAGAACTTGCTACCCTGGGTGTGACTGACCATGTCTGGGCTTTTTCCTCTACCCTTCTGTGGGGCCCCCAAAACCAGGGAAGTGACCTCATCACCTCTGCTGTGCTCTTGTCCTGCAGGCCCAGGCAAGCAGCCCCCTGCAGCCAAGGCACAGTGAGTGACCACAGTGACTATGTCCAAGTGCTTCAGAAACACCTTTTCCATCTTTCTTGTTTCTCCTGGCCCTTTCCCTGCTCTTCGTCAGTCTGTCCATCCTTCCATTCATCTGCATCTTCCACTGGAAACACCCTCCTAAGCAGGTCCTCTCCTGTCACTTCCTGGCTCCCTAGGGTCTACAGGACCAAGCCCACACTCTCACCCTGGCATTAGATGTTCCCTGCCACCTAACCTGGCCTCACTCATCCCTGCAGGCCCCCATACTCCAGCTTTCATTTCTGGTCACAATGCAATCTTTGCAGGTGCCAGACCTCTGTCTAGGGTGCTTTGCTCCTACTCTGTGCCCAACAACTGGGACACCCCTGCTCCAGGAGGCTTTTATGGATGTCCCCACAGCTCTCACAGAACTTGCTGCCCTGGGTGTGACTGACCATGTCTGGGCTTTTTCTTCTACCCTTCTGTGGGGCCCCCAAAACCAGGGAAGTGA
>CAUYQG010254791.1:0-11102 GCA_963574415.1 Tarsius wallacei
TCCCGGCCACCGCAGCCTCGACCTGCTGGGCTCCGGCGATCCTTCCGCCTCAGCCTTCCAAGTAGCTGGAACTACAGGCATGCGCTACCACGCCCAGCTCATTTTTTTTTGATTTATTGTAGAGATGAGGTCTTGCTTGCCCAGGCGGGTCTCTAACCTGTGGGCTCAGGCAATCCACTCACCTCAGCCTCCCAAAGGCGCGGGATTACAGGCTGAGCCACCAAGCCCGGCTGGGATCTGTGTCTTAATGACAATCAGTCCTCTTTGATGAGTGCTCAATGACTGGCTTTCCACTATGATAGTGTCACAGTAACTGACCCTCCTCTGTGATGGGTGCTACAATTAATAAACTTTTTCTGTGATGGATAGCTCAGCGACTGCCCATGCTCTGTGATCAAAACCTCAATGACTTTGTTCTGCTACTGAGTGCCACAGTGACGGACACCTCTTTGGAATGAATACTTCAGTGATTGGCCCTTATTTGACAGGGATGTCTCATTGAGTGGCCTTACTCTGTGATCAATGCCCCAGTTATATTTTTCTCCTAATGCTAGACTTGTGAGTCACCCTCATCTTTTTATTGAGATTCATTGACTGGCCCTCCCCTTGGATGTATGTCTCAGTAACTGGTTTTGTGCTTTGATGGTACCCTGGTGACTATTTTTCCTCATTAATGGGTGTCCCCAGTGACTTGTCCTCTTCTGTAGTTGGTGCCAAAGTGACTGACTGTCCTCTGTGATTTTTATTTCAGTGACTGGCTCTCATCTGTGGCGTGTTCCAGTAATGAGGCATTTTCTCTTATGAGTGTGTCAGTGACTGGCCTTCCTCTAAATGGATGCCCAAGAATTTCACCTCTTTAGTGATGGGTCTACAGTGACTGTTCCTTCACTATGTTCACTGTTCACATAATTGTCCCTCCTTTGTCAAGGGTGACCCAATGACTGGCCCTCTCCCTTTATGAGTGCACTAGTGTATAGCCTTCTTCACTCATGGGTGCTCTAGTGACTCACTCTTTTCTGTGATGCATGTCCCAGTGACTCATATGTCATGAGTAACCCAGAGACTGGGCCTCCTCTTGGTGGACTCCTCAGTGAATTGTCCTCCACTGTGATCAGTGCTCCAGTGAATGGATATTCTTCTAATTGGTGCCTCAATGACTGGCCCTCCCCTGGAATGAGTGCCTCTGTGACTGAACATCCTCTTTGATCGGTGCCCCAGTGAATATCCCTCCTCCTAATGAGTGCTTAAATGACTGGTCCTCTGTGATTTGTGCCCCAATGACTGGCCTTCCTCTGGAATGGGTACTTCAATGACTAGCCCAATTCTGTGATGAATGTCTCAGTGACTAGACCTCCACTTTAGGGTTGACCCCTTTATGAACACGCCTCTGTGATGGGAGTTACAAGATTTTTCCTCATCTGATATTGGTATTCCAGTGACGGGACCTTCTCCATTATAGGGACTCCAGTGATAGGGCCTTCTCTGTGATTTGTGCCACATTGACTAGCACTCTACTGTAATGATTTTCACAGTGACTAACCATTCTCTGTGAAGTTTGTCCAAATGACTGACTTTCCTCCAAAATGGGTGCTTCAGTGACTGATCCGCCTCTAGGACGTGTGCCACAGCGACAAGTCCCACTTGGTGATGGGTTTTCCAATGACTTGCACCCTTCTGTGAGAGGTGCTATGACTGGGCCTTCTCTATGATGATTCCCAAGTAACTGGCATCCCACCATATCACTGTGACTTACCCTCCTTTATGAAGGCTATCCCAATGTCTAGTCCTTCATAGTGGGTGCCTTTATCTGTTATGTGTGAAACTGTACCTAACCTGCTCTGTGTTTGGGGTCCCAGTGACTACTCTTCTCATTGAGAGGTGTCCCCATGTTTGGCCCACCACTGAGGTGAGTAGCCTGGTGATTGTGCTTCATCTGTTTTAGGTAACCCAGTAAAGGAGCCTTCTCTATGGTGGGTACTTCAGTGACTGTGCCTCCACTGTGATGGGTGCCCCAGTTACTGGGCCACCTCTGTGATGACTGATGAGTAACTGGGCCACCTATTGATGGGTGCCTCAGGGTCTGGTCCTCCTCCTATTTAGTGATCCTTTGAGTTTCCACTCTAATGGGTGCCCCAGTGACTAGATTTTTTCTGCAATGGATGTTCCAGTGTCTGAGCCTCCATTGTGATGTCTGCTCCACTGACTGACCGTCCTCTGTTGCTGGTACCTAGGTGACTGATATCCTCTATTTTGGAGCACTAGAGACTAGCCATTCAATGTGACTTGTGCTCCTATGACCGAATTTCCTGTAATTGGTGGCCCATTGACTCGCCCTCCTCTGTGATCAATGCCCCAAAATTGACTTTCCTACTATTTGGTGCCAAAGTGACTGGCTCTAAAGTGTGATGGGTGCAGTAGTCACTGGATCTCCTCTGTAATGGTTGCCTTGGGACTGGGTCTCATTTGAGTTAAATGCCCAAAAGATTGCCATTTCTCTGTGATTGTTTCCCAAGTGACTCCTCCTCTTCATAATTGATGGCCCAATTGCTAGACCTGCTCTGCCCAGAGAGACTCCATGACCCTTCTGTGTAATGGGTGCCTCAGTGACTGACCCTCCTCTGTTATGGCTGCCTCAGTGACAGGCCCTCCTCCTAATGGGTGCTTTGGTGAATGGCACTTATCTGGGATGGTTGTCTTCTTGGCAGGCCCTCCTCTGGGAAAGGTACATCAGTTACTGGCTCTCCTCTGTAATTATTCCTCAGTGATTGGTTCTCTTCTGTGAAGGGTGCCTCAGTGACTAACTCTCCTCTATGATGCATGTCCAAGTGACTGGTAATCCTCTAGGATGTCTGCTGCAATGAAAGGTCTTCCTCTGGGATAGGTGCTCCAGTTACTTGCTTTCCTCCTAATGGGTGCCACAGTGACTGAAACTCTATTGCTATGGGTGAATCAGTAACTAACCCTCCTCTGGGATGGGTACTTCAGTGCTTGCCCCCCGCTAATGGTTTTACTAGTGTCGAAACTTCCTTTTAGATGGGTGCTTCTGAGATATATTTTGTGGAATGGTTCTTCAGTGTCTCGCGCACATTTGTGATGGGTTCCTCAGTCATTGGCTGTACTTTGTGATGGTGCCCCAGTAACTGGTCCTCTTCTATGATGGTTGACCCAGTGACTAGCTCCCCATTTGATGAGTGCCCCAGTTACTGACTGTTCTTTGAGGTGTTTGTTCCAATAACTAGCTGATCTCTTTAATGGGTGCTCCAATAAGTGCATTCCTCTGTGAGGTGTTCTCCAGTAACTGTTTCAACTCTATCATGCATGCCCCATCATTGTATTAGGTGTCAGAGTGACTGATCCTCATTTTTATTCGAAGCCCCAGTGACTAGTTTTACTCCAAAGTGGGTGACCTACTGACTAGCCTTCTTATATAATGGAAAATACAGTGAATGTCTCTCCTCTGTGATGCAAGTGCCAGTTATTGGCCCTCCTTCCTGATGGGTGCTCCAGTATCTGACCCTCATCCTATTGGGTGCCTGAGTGACTGGACCTCCACTGTGATGGTTTCCCATGGGATTAGGCTTCTCCTGTTGTGGGTGCTCAGAATCAGGCTTCTCATGTTATGGGTGCTCAGGGACTAGGCTTCTCCTGGTGGGTGTCCCTGTGACTGGCACTCTCCTTTGATCATGCCCCATGTTCCTAATGGGTGTCCAGTGAAGGACTCCTCTCTGTGATGGGTGATTCTATGATGTACTCAATTCTGTGATGGGTGCTTCAGTTTCTGGATCTCCTCTTTGCTGGGTGCCTCAATGACGGACACTAATTTGTGAATGGTGACCCAGTGTTTGGACATCCTCCTAATGGTTGTCGCAGTGACTGGCCCTACTTTGGGATGGGTATCACAGTGTCTGGCCACTTCTGTGATGGGTGCTCCATTGAGTGGACTTCCTCTAACATTGGGACCTCATGTACTATCCCTCCTCTGCAATGTGTGTCTCAATGACTGACTTTACCCTGTGATGTTACCACAATGACTGCTTCACCTCTGTGATGGATGTCTCAGTTACTAGTATTCCTCTGTAATGGGTTTGCCAGTGTTGGACCCTCTTTAGCGATGGATGCCAGAGTGACTGGCCCTCCTTCATAATGGGTTCCATGTGAGGCTCCCCTTGTTAAAGCTACCTTAGTGACTGGCCATCCACTGTGACTGATGTTCTAGTGACTGAACCCTCATTTGAGATCAGTGCCCCAGTGAGTGACTTTCCTCCATAACAGAAACTTTTGTGAATAACCCTCTTTTGTCATGGGAGTTTTAGTGACTGGCTTTTTTGTGTGTGTATGATGTATGTCCTAGTGACTGGTCCTCTTCTCTGATATGTGTTCCAGTGACTGGCCCTCCTCAGTGATGTGCACCTAAGTGACTGACCCTGCTCTGTAATAGGTGACTTAGTTACTTTCCCTCCTTCTAAATGTTGGCCCAGTGACTGGAACTCTGAAAATATGCGTGCCTAAATTTCTGACCTCCTGCTTGGATGATTACCTCAGTGATTGTACATCTTCTCTGATGGTTGCCTGAGTGATTGGCCTTCAGTGACTGGCCTTCTTCGTGATAAGTGCCCCATTACATGGGACTTGTACTATTGGGTTCCAAAGTGTCTTGTTCTATTCTTAAATGTTGACATAGTGACTTTCCATTCTGTGAGATGGAGACCTCAGTGACTGGCCATCATCTGTGATAGATACCTCAGGGACTGACTGTCCTCAGTGATGATGCCCTGGTAACTGGACATCCTTTGTAATGACTGACCCAGTGACTAGTCATCCTCTGTGATGGGTGCTTCAGTTTCTTGCTAACCTCTTTAATTTTTGTCCTAGTGGCTGACTCATCACTGTGATTGGTGCCTCAGTAAGTAGTATTCTTATATGAAGGTTGCCTCAGAAACTGAACCTCCTCTTTAATGGGTGCCCCATAACTGCAATGTCTCTTGGTGGGCTCTGCAATGACTGTCCCTGCTCTGGGATTAGTGTCTCTATCCCTCCTTTGTAATCACTGCTCCAGTAACAAACCCTCTTTCTTATTTGGATGCCCTAAAGACTAACTCTCTTCTATCATAAATTATCCAGTGGATGACTCTCTTCTATGATAAATATCCCCGTGAATGGTCCTTTTTTGACATTGGTGCTCCAGATAATGACTCATTTATGGGGTTGGTGTCCCAGTGAATGACAAAATTCTGTGACAATAACAAGTCTTCCTAGCCAGGGTCGGTGGCTCAGCCTGTAATCCCTCTTTTGGGGAGGCTGAGGTGAGTGGATTGCCTGAGTCCGCGGGTTCAAGACCCACCTGGGCAACTTGGAGAGACCTCATCTCTACAATAAATCAAAAATTAGCCGGGGGTGGTAGCGTGTGCCTGTAGTTCCAGGAACTTGGAAGGCTGAGGCGGAAGGATCGCTGGAGCGCAGCAGGTCGAGGCTGTGGTGGCCAGGAGCAGCCACTGCACTCCAGTCTGGGCAAGAGTGAGACTCCAACTCAAAAAAAAAAAAAAGAGTCTTCCTGTGTCATGTGTGTCCCAATGACTAGTGCTCCTCTGTAAGGGGTGCCTCCATCACTGACTCTCCTCTGTGATGGCTGCCCCAGTATGTGGTCTCTACTGTTAAGGGTACTCCATTGACTGCCTCTCTTCTGTTTTGGGTGCCCAGTGACTCTCCCTCTTTTGTAATGGATGCCCCAGTGACTGACCTTGTACTGTGATGTGTACCTCTGTGCCTGATCCTCCTCTATGTTTGATGCCCTATTGCCTGGTCCTGCTCTGTCATGGGTGCTCCACTGACTGGCTCTTCTCTGTAATCAAAGCCCCAGTGACTGGCTTTCAATTGTTATTGATATCCCAGTGACTGGTTCTTATATTTTATCTGTGCCCCAGGATTGTCTCTCCTTCTAATGGATGCCACAGAGAAAAAGCATCCTCTGATACAGGTGCCTCATTGACTAGCCCTACTCTATGATAAATGCTTCCGTTACTTTTTCTCTTCTGTTGTAAGAGCCAAAGTGAGTATCCCTTCTCTGTCTTGGGTGTCCCATTTACTGATACTTCTGCAAACTTTGGACTTCAATGTAAAGGCTTACCCTGTGATTGGTGCCCAAGTGAATGGTCCTCTTCTTTCATTTGTATCCTAGTGAGTAACATTCTTATGTGATTTTTTCCTAGCACTTGGGCCATCTTGGTAAAGTATGCCCCAATGACTACCCTTCTCTGTGATATGCATCAGAGTAACTGGGCTTTCTCTGTAATGGATGATTCAGTGCCTGGCTTCCAGCATGATTTATGCCCCAGTAACTGAGTTTCCGCTATGATGGGGGAACCAGTGAATAGTACTATTCTATAATAGTTGCACCTGTGCCAAGCACTACTCTTTGATGGGTGCCTCAGTGACAGTCAGTACTCTGTAATGAGTGCTCAGTGATTGGCTTTCCACTGTGATAGTGCCCCAGTAACTGGTCATCCTCTGCCATGGATGTCCCAGTGAATAGCTATCCTCTGTGATGAGAGCCCCAGTGGATACACTTCTTCTGTGATGGGTACCTAAGTGACAGCCGCTCCTCTGTGATCAGTGCCTCAATGACATGCCCTCCTTCTAATGGAGACCCCAGTGAAATGCCTTCTCTGTGATTGTAGCCTTAGTGACTGAGTCTCCATTGTGATCAATGTCCCAGTGAGTGGCTTTCCTTCATGACAAATCCCCAAATGAATAACACTCTTAAATAATGGGAGCTCAAGTGACTGACTCTCCAAGATGTTTGTCCCAGTGCCTGAATTTCCTCTGTAATGGGTTCCTCAGTGACTGGCTCTCCTCTGCAATGGGCATCTCAGTGATTGCCACTCCTTTGTAATTGGTGCTTTAATGTCTTTCCCTCTTCTTAATGGGTGTCTTGTTAATGAAACTCTGCAGTTATGGGTCCCTAAGTGACTGAAAATTCTCTGAGATGGGTGCCTCAGTGTCTGTACATCCACTATGATACTTGCCAGAGCTACTGGCCTTTATATTTATGGGCAACTCTATTATTTGCTCTCATCTGTCATCAGCACCCAGTGATTGAGCATCCTACTAATAAGTTCCCAAGTGCTTTACCCTTTTCTTGGATGGTGATTCAGTGACACAGCATTTGGGATACACTTCTCATGTGGGAGGGGTGCCTCAGTGACTGTCCTCATCTGTGATTGGTGACTCAGTGGCTTGGTGTCCTCAGTGATGGTGTCCCCATAACTGTTCATCTTTGTGCATGAATGACCCAGTACTAGGTCACCTTTCTGATGTGTGCTTCAGTTTCTGGATCCCTTGTTTGATGTTTGTCCCAGTTATTGGCTCACCTGTGTGAATGGTGTCCCTGTAAATACTGTACTTCTGTAATGATTGCCCCAATGACAGGCCCTCTATAATGGGTGTCTCTTAACTGGCAGGCCTCAGTCATAGGTTCCGTAGTGACTGACACCTCTTGGAGATTAGTATTCCAGTGACTGTCCCTCCTTTGTAATCAGATCCACCGTAACTAGCTCTCCTCCACAATGAATGTCCTAAGGATTAAAATTATCTATTATAAGTTCTTCAGTGAATTACACATCTGTATGATGCTTGTTGCAGTGACTGGCTCTTCTTTGTGATGGGTGCCCCAGTGAGAGATCTTCCACTGTTATGGTTGTCACAGTGACTAGCCTTTCTTCATGATGTGTCCTGGTAAATAACATTCCTGTGAGAAATGCCTCCATCATTGGCCCTCCCCGGTGATTGTTGCCTCAGTAAATATCCTCCTTTGTTAATAGTGCTGCAGTCACTGCCCCTCTTCTGTGTTGAGTGCCCAGTTACTTGCCCCCCTTTTTGATGGTTGCCAAAGTAACTGACCTATAACTTTGTTGAATACCTAAAGACTGTCACTCCTCTATGTTTGGTGACCAATTGACTGGCCCTCCTCTGGGAGCAGTGCTCCAGTGACTGACCCTACACTGTTATCAGAGTCCCAGTGACTGACCCTAATTTGTGATTGGTATCTCAGTGACTGGCCTTTATATAGTATCCATGATTGATTCTCCTTCTAATGAATGCCACAGTGACATGGCCTCCTCTGTGTTAGATGCCTCATTGACTGGCCCTACTTTGTAATAGATGCTTCAGTGACTTCGTCTCTGTGATGGGTTTTTTCAGTCACTAATGCTCCTCCATAATGGGGGCACAGTATAAGGGCTACATTTGTGATTGGTGACTAACTGACTGACCCACCTCTGTGACTGACACCCCAGTGAAGAACATTTTTCTGTGATTGGTGTCTTAGTTGTTGGACCTACTCAGTAATTGGTGCCCCAGTATATACCCTCCTCTGTGATGAGTGATGCAATGAATAACCCTCCTCAGTTATGGGTGCTCCAGTGACTGGCTCTTTTGTGTGCTAAATGCCCCTGTGCTTAGACTTCTGAAATAATAAGTGCACCAGTGTCTTGTCCTCTTCTGTTATCAGTGCCACAGACATTAGCACTCCTCCTTGATGTTTGCCCCAGATTCTGGCCCTCTTCTCAGATGGGTGTCTAAGTGACAGTCAGTCCTCTTTGATGGCTGCTCAGTACTGGTTGTCCACTGTGATATTACTCCAGTAACTTGCCCTTCTCAGTGATGGATGCCCCAGTGAATAGCTATTGTTTGTAATGGGTGCCCTAGTGATTACATTGTTTGGGGATGGGTATCTCAGTGACTGTCTCTCCTTTATGATTTGTGCTTCAATGATTTTCCTACCTCCTACTGGGTGACCCAATGACTGACAATCCTTTGTGATGGATGCCACAGTGATTGGCCCTCCTCTGGCATGGGTCCCTCACAGAGTGTCACTCCTCTGCAATCGATTCCCCAGTGATGGGCCCTCCTCCTGAAGCATGATCAGTGTATCAAGCTCATCATAGATTGGTGCCTCATTGGTTGGTCCACCTCATCATTGTATGCCTCAGTAACTTGAGCTGTACTGTGAAGGTGTCCCAGTGACTATTCCTCTTCCATGATGGGTGCTCCCAGTGAATGGCACATATCTGTGTTTGGTGCCACAGTGAATGGCTCTCTTCTGTGATGCTTGTATCAGTGACCTAGATATACTCTGTGATCAGTGCCATAGTAGCAAGTCTGTTTTTATGATGGGTGTTCCAGTGACTGTCCCTCCTCTATAATGGTTGTCCCATGATTTTACCTCCTCAGTGATGGGTTTCCAGTGACTATCCCTCTCAAGATTTAGTGTTCATGTGACTGTCCATCCTTTGTGAAAGGTGATTCAATAACTTACCCTCTTTTCTTATGGGTGTTCCAGTGATTCAAAATCCTCTGTGATGCATGACACAGTGACTGGCCCTCATATGTGATTTATGCCTCATTGACTTGGAATCCTCTGAATGGGTGCTTCAGTGACTCTTTCTTTGAGATTGGTGCTCCAGTGACTAGACCCTTTTCTGATTTGTACTCAGAGGATTGACCCTCCCCTAAAATGAATGTCTCTCTGATTGAACCCCCTCTGTAATTGGGTGACTGATGCTCCTCCCAGTGTGTGACCAAATTACTAAAACTCTGTGATTGATGTCTCAATGACAGGCTCTCCTTTTTTATCAGTGGCCCAGTATTGGCTTCTTTCCATAATGGATGTTTACTGAATAACCCTCTTCTATGGGAGCTCAAGTGGCTGACCAACTTTGGTGATGGGTGCCCCAGTGTTTGACACTTCTCTGCCATAGGTGCCTAAGTGACTGACCCTCTCCTGTGGTGGCTGCCTCAGTGACTGGAACTACTTCTGACTGGTGCTCTAGTACTTGCCCTCCTCCTAATTGTTATCCCAATGATGTAATGCCAAAGGAATAGGTGACTAACTGACTGGCCTTCCACTGGAAAGGATGCCTCAGTGTCTGTATATCCTCTGTGATTATTGTCAGAGTGACTTGCCTTCATATTTTATGGGCGTCTTTGTGAATGGACCCCTCTGTGGTCAGTGCTCAGTGACTAGGCCTCCTACTAATGGGTTCCCAAGTGTCTTCCTGATGGTGACTCATTAACTTTTTCTTCTATAGGATGGATGCCTCAGTGACTGTCCCTCATTTGGTTTGGTTGCCTGAGTAACTGGATGATTTCAGTGATTGTGCCCCACTAGTTGGTAATCCTTTGTGACCTCCTCTGTGATGAGTGATTCATTTTCTGGTTCTTCTTGTTGATGTTTATCTCAGTGACTGGATCGCCTCTGTGATTGGGGCCCCAGTAAGTATTGTCCTTGTGTGATGATTGAGCCAGGGACTGTTCCTCATCTATAATGGGTTCCCCTTTATTGGCATTCCTCTGGAATGAGTTCTGCCGTGACTGGCCCTTCTTTGGGATTAGTGCCCCATGACTGTCCATTTTTTTGTGGGATGAGCCCAAGTAAATAGCCCTTCTCAATTGTGGGTGCCCTATATTCTAGCCCAGTTCCTTCACAATTCTCCAGTGAATGACTACTCTATAATGCAGGTCCCAGCGACCGGCTCTTCTTTGTTATGGGATGGGTACCCCAGTGAATGACTTTTCTAGGTTTTGGTTGCCACTGTGATTAGACTGTCAGTGTGATGTGTGTCCCAATAACTAGGGCTACTCTGTGAGGGATGACTTCATCACTGGTTCTCGTTTGTGATGGCTTCCCCAGTAAGTGGACTCCTCTGTTTAGGGGGCACCAGTGACTGCCCCTCTTCTGTGTTAAGGGCCCAGTGATTAGACCTCCTTTGTGATGGTTGCCCCAGCTACTGCTCTTCTACTGTGGTGGGTATCACTGTGACTGTCCCTATGTCGACCTGGCCTTTCTATGTGATCTGTACTCCAGTGACTAGTTCTACTCTGTAATTTGAGTCCAAGAGATGGCCCTCATCTGTGATTGGTATCCTAGCAACTGACTCTTATATGTGATCTGTACCCCATATTAGCCCTCCTTCTATTGGGTACCACATTGACAAGACCTAGTCAATTATTGTTGCCTCATTGACTGACCCTACTCTGATGAGTTTCTCAGTGAATTTGTCTCCTTTGTGATGGTTGCCTATGTGAAATTTTCTCAAAATTTCTCA
>CAUYQG010254796.1:0-26505 GCA_963574415.1 Tarsius wallacei
AATGGCAGTAAATACCTGTCTGGGGATGGGGGGACACTTCTTACAAACAAGGGTGCCTGAACGAGACATATTTGTGTACCTAACCCTTAAATGTACCCCTCAATATCACAATAAAAAAAATAATAATAATTAAAAAAAAAAGCTTCACAGTTAAAAGCAGAGATACATATTCGAGTTGTAGCAGGATAATTGTGAATGCCATGGGAGAGGTTGTTGGGCTGCCAATCAGGAGCAAGTTGTTCGATGGAGGGCTAGGCTAGGAAGAAAGATGTGGAAATAAAGAGAGATAGACACATTTGAGAACTATTTGAGAGTTGGTATCAAGAAGGACATCCAGGTTCTTTATTTCAGTTACCAGTACCTTTGAGATACCATTTACTAAATATTATTATTTAGAATAGTCCTATCTTTAAGGAGTAGGGTGAGTAGTCTGGGCCAAGCTAAAAAAATTTCAGAATAAATGTAATCTACCGGGTTCCTCTTCTAATTTTGAATAAAGATCACATGCAGGAACTTCCTATTGATTCTATGGCTCCTGGAGTAAAATCTAATCTTTCCCAAACTGATCCTTTCCTGCCACCACATTGTTTACCTTATAATTTCAGGCTGAGAACCAGCTGGAGAAACAGATGCTATCTACACTGAGAGGTTTCAGTTGCGAGTCTTGACATTTACTGACAGTCCACATATTAGAATAGTCTATAATGCTCCCACCTTCAGGGCTTTTCCTTCCCCCATAAAAGCTGTCCCTAAGCTTTCCAGCACTCTGTCCTTTATCTTCTGACTAGTCTCTCTCTACCTACGGGAAATAGATATGTGAAGCCCACATTCAGCACTATTCTGAACTTGTAACCAGACATTCTTTACACAAAGGACTGATAATCTTTTCCCATTTCACTGGTTCTAGAGATAAACACTTGTGGATTTATGTTGCTATGTCTGAGAAATTCTTATTTCATTTTCAGGAGACATATGATTCTGTTCTTTCAAATAGCATCTGCTTCTTTTGAAACCTGTTTTGACTTTATAAGAGCATTCAATTGTCAGAGAAATAATAATATTGCCAGTATTATTATGAATTTTTTAAAACTTATTTATTGTGAAGTTTACAAATCTCTCTCATGTAGAGCATTATAAGATTATCTCAATAGTACTTAGAGGTAAACATTTTTATTATCATTGTTATATGAAACATTTGACATTCAGAGAATCCAAGTGAACTGTCTAATGCTACACAGCTAGAAAATGGTGCCACAGGTCTCAAATTCATGGTCAAATCTCATGCTTTTATTTTTGTTTTGCTACAGCAACATATTTGATGTAAGGAGTGAAGGTTATATTTCAAAATATTTCACCATATTCTATTTGAACATAAAGTTTATTTCTATCAAGGCCTCTAGAAATATTTATGAAAAGTATTCTAATTGTTTCAGAGCAGGTTATTCCGAACATTAGGACAAACACTTAATGTCTAGTAGGGTTTGTTTTCTTTGAGTCAAGAAGACCTCTGTCTCACAACACCAGTCTTGACTCTTCAGGCAACTTTTAAATTTGCTTCTTAAGGTACTACCAGAAAACAGGAATAGATCATAGGCTATGTACTCCTGGGAACAAAATTTAGAGTACAAGCACTGCAGTCAGTAGATCAAACAATTTCATTTTAATTTAGCAAAAGCAACACTTTCTACACCAAATGCTATGACCACCCACCTCAACTCAAGGGCACAAAGAACCTGTTAGGATGCCTCTGAATTAGAATGCAGAGCATTGCTCCTGGGAAATCTCACTGATCCTCTTTCAATGGGAGTATAAGTTATTTGTGTTTTCAAAAGCATGATGTATGAAAACAAGTAAACTTTTCAAGCTCTTCAGAAATTATGTAGCAACTTTATACATTTATGTTATTATTTGTTTGTTTTAAAATTGTTAAAATTCTAAGAATTTAAGTAATAGAAATGCATAGGTGAGTTTCTAACCCTGAGATATTTCCAACGAAGCTCATAGAGATGAAGTAATTTGCCGGAGGAAGATGGCCAAACTAGAAGTTGAATCCAGGAATCCTGAGCTTTAGCTTAGTGGCCAGGAAGGGTCAGCATATACAACCATAAGAACATGAGCAAGTTTACAGACCAGAACCCAATGAATGAAGAAGAAATCAGATATCCTTGAGGAAAGACCCCACTACACTGCCAAAGTTGTATACTGTTGATCTTCCTCCAGCCTTCCCCAAAGGGGCCTTCAGGTATTTATCAGACTAACTGTTCACTGGGAAAAAGGGAATAATCAGATTTTCAGATATTACTTGATACTGACTATAAACTGACATTAACTACAGGAGACCAAATATCACTGTGGTCCACAGTCAGAATAGGGGATTACAGAGGTCGGTGTTCAATGGAGTTTTAGCTGACATCCACCTCACAGTGGGTCCAGTGGTCTCTGAAACCAACATGCAGTTATTTTCCTAGTTCTAATTTTAACATACCCAGTAACTGGCAAAATCCCCATGTTGGCTCCCTGACCTGTGGGTTAAGGGCTACTATGTGGAAAAGGCCAAGTGGAAGCCACTAGAACTTCCTCTATCTAGGAAAATAGTAAACCATAAGCAATATTACATTCCTAAAAGGACTTCAGAGATTAGTGACACCATCAAGGACTTGAAGAATGCTGGGGTAGTGAATGCTGCCATATCCCTGTTAAATTTGCCTATTTGGCCTGTGCTGAAGACAGATTATGGAGAATGACGGTGGATTATCCTGAACTTAAACAGATAGTAATTCCAATTGCAGCTGACCTATTAGAAGTAGTTCATTGCTTCAGCAAATTAACATATGCCTTGGTATCTAGTACACAGTTATTGATCTTTCAAATGCCTTTTTCTGCATACCTGTTAGTAAAGAACATCAGAAGTTTTGTTCAGTTGAAAAGACCATCACTGTCCTTCCTCAGGGGCATATCAACTACCTAGCCCTATGTTATAATTTCCAGTCAGAGATCTTGATTGCCTCTCCCTTCCACAAGGTATTGCACTGGTCTGTTTCATTGATGGCATTATGTTGAATGGGCCTAGTGAGCAAGAAGGAGTAACTACTCTGGACTTATTGGTAAGATACTTGTACATCAGAGGGGGGAAAAATATGTTTCCCCAAAATTCAGGGGCCTTCTATCTCAGTGAAATTTCTAGTAGTCCAGTGTTGTGGAGCATATCAAGACACCCCTTCTAAGATGAAGGAAAGTCATTCTATCTGACCCCTCTTAAAACCCAAAAGTGGCACAATACCCCTAGTAGAACTTTTTGGATTTTAGAGGCAATGTATTCTTTATTAGAGCATAATACTCTGATCAATTAACCAAGGGACACCAGAAGCTTCTAATTTTAAGTGGGGCCCAGAACAAGAGAAGGTTCTACAACACATCCAGACTGCTATGTAATCTACTCCGCCACTTGGACCATATGACCTAGTAGATCCAATGGTACTTGAAGTGTCAGTGGCAGATAGAGATGCTGTTTGGAGCCTGTGGAAGGCCTCTGTAGGTGAATCACAGAGCAGGCCTTTAAGATGTTGAAGTAAAGCCCTACTATATTCTACAGATAACTATTCTTCTTTTTGAGAAGTAGCTTTTATCTGCTATTCTACCTTAGTAGAGAATGAGTGCTTGACCAAAGGCCACCAAATAGTTACTATGCAACCTGAATTACCCAACGTTAATTGGGTGTTGTCTAACCCACCAAGCCATAAGCTTCATAAGGAAGTGGTCCAAATACCAATAGTCTCCATACCTACTATAATATATTCTCTTTCTCAGCCTATATCTATGGTCTTATGGTGAATTTCCCTAAAGTCAATGGAAAGAAAAACCTAGGTATGGTTTACAGATGGTACTTTTCAATATGCAGGCACCTGACATGGACAGCTATAACACTATGGTCCTTTCTAGGACATCCCTGAAGGACACTGGTGAAGGAAATCCCCAAAGTGGGCAAAACTTCAAGAATACACCTGGCTGCTGATTTCCTTAGAGGAGAAATGGCAGAGGTACAAGTATTTACCAATTCACAGGCTGTGGCTAATATTTTAGCTGGATGATCAGGAACTTGATGAAAATATGACGAGAAAATTAGTGACAAGGAGGATCAGAAAATAGGTATTGCATTGACCTCTCTGAATAGGCAAAAAATGCCTATTTGTGTCCCATGTGAATGTCTACCAAGGAGTCAACTCAGGAGAAGAGAATTTCAATCAAGTGAATAGAATGACTCTGTGAGTAACAGTCAAACTCTGTTCCCAGCTACTCCTGCCATTGTCTAATGGGCTCGTAAACAAAGTGGCCATGGTGGCAAGGATGGGCTCAGCAATATGAATTTCCATTCACCAAGCCTACCTGATTACAGTCACTGATGAGTGAGTACCTTATTTTCCAGGAGCAGAGACCAATACCGAGACCCCAGTATGGCAACATTCCACTGGATGACCAGCTAGCTATGTAGTGGCAGGTTGGTTACATTGAAGTGCTTTCATCATGGAAGGGGCAGTGCTTTGATTTTACTGGAACAGACACTCTAGATACAGATTTACCTTCCTTGCATGCAATGCTTCTGCCAAAACTACCATCCATGGACTTACAGGATGATTTATCCATCCTCATGACATTTCACATCATTTTTTCTGATCAAGGAACTCACTTCATAGAAATAAAATTCAGCATCAAGCACAGAATCATGGAATTCACTGGTCTTACTATGTTTCCTATAGCCTGAAGCGGCTGGCTTGATAAAATGGTGGAATAGCCTTTTGAAGACTTAATTACAGTGCTAGCTGGATAGCAATATGTTGCAGGACTGAGCCACTGTTTTTTAGGAGGCTGTATATATTCTAAGTCAGCCTCCAATGTGGTGCTATACCTCCCATAGTAAGGCTTCATGGGTCCAGAAATCAAGTAGTGGAAATGGGAGTGTCATCACCCATTCTTATCCAAACAACACACTAGCAAAATTTTGTTTACTGTCTCCACAACCATATGAACTTCTGACCTTAGAAATCTTAGTTCCATAGGGAGGAATGTGTTCACCAAGACACAGAACAATTATTCCATTGAACTGGAAGTTAAGACTGTCACTGACCACTTTGTTTTCCTCATGCCTCTGAATCTATAGGCAAATAAATATGCCTGTTAGTATATTGGCTGGAGGTTATTGACCCTGATTACCAAGGGAAAGTTGGTCTACTGCTACGCAATGAAAGCAAGGAAGAGTATGTCTGATATACAAGCAATCCCTTAGAGTAAGTTTTAGTATGACCATGCCTTGTTATTAAAGTCAGTGGAAAACTGAAACATCCCAATTCAGACTACACTATTAATAACACAAATCTTTTAGGAATAAAAATTTGGGTCACTCTACTAGGCAAAGGGCATATAACATGGGTAGTGGGAAAAAAGTAGTTATAAATATGAGCTAAAACCAGGTGACCCATTGTATAAATAAAAACTTTAATTGTATGTAGTTCTTCATTTTCTTATTTTGTTACAAATTTTTATGTGTACGTATGGCAAATAGTTCTGTTTTCTTTTCCGTCTTACCCACTTATCATAATCATATAACATAAGATATATAATAGCTACATTCACATCATAGTATTTAAAAGAGTGAACATATTTTAAGAACTCTGCATTTCTTCTTGGGAAAGGGTATATTTTAGGTTGTACACTGAATAATTGCATAATTTTAGGTGGAAGTATGAATTTGTTATTGTTTTTATTTGGAGATTAAACATAGTTTGAGGTTGATGTGTATAGCTGTCAATTTGATGAGGGGTGGACTGTGATGGCTAGTTTGGCTAGGCTATAGTAGGTGGCTCTGAGAAAATATTTTGCAGATGTAGGTGGGCCTCATACAAACAGTTGAAATGCCTTAAAGAAGAGAAAACAGAGATTTCTCAGAAAAAAAAGAAATTTGTTTTCAAGACTTCTGCCTGAGTTTCTTGTCTGCCAGCGTACCCAACAGATTGTGGATTTACCAATCCCCATAACCAAATTTCTTGAAATAAGTCTATCTGTCTATCTATCTATCTATCATCATCTTTATTTGCATCATAGTTATACATATAAGTCATGTGTTATGCATAAAGATACTTATATACAACCAACTCTACACACACACACACACACACACAAACACACACACACACACACACACACACACACATATCCTATTGGTTCTATTTTGGGGGGGAGCCCTAACTGATATATATCTATAAATAATAGCTCCAAAATTAAATGCTCCTTTTCATTTTTAAGTTGTATTACATTTTTAATTAAAAAAGAATGCTTGCTTATTTTAACAAGTTCAACAATACAGAGTTGTAGAAGTAAAATTTTAGTATTCGTCATTTCTCTTTCGTCTAATCCTACTTATTTGTTGTATACCCTTCCATACCTTTCTCCGTAAAACACATACACACAAATGCACATTCATGTTCACATACCTAGAATTTATTTTGTTTTATTTTTTTAAAAAGTGGTTACACTCTACATAATACTCCAGAATTTGCTTTTTAAAAATTAAATGATGAATTATATAACCACCTCTAGGTAAATACTTGCAGAGCCCATTTAAAAATTGTTGCATACCAGTCACTATATTTACCATAACTTAATGAAGTATTTTTCCTATTGATGGGCTTTTGGGTTATTTTAGTAATTTTGCCAGTTCAAGTAGTACTACATTAAACATATTTGTACTTTCAACTTTACATACTCAAGTTACTTTTATATTCTCAAAATTGGAATTTCTAGGACAAAGGGTATGAGCATTTAACATTTTCATTTATATTGGTAGATTCCTTTCATAAAGGTTGGAGAAATTCATTGCTATACCAGCAAAGCATGCAGCCCCATAACCTCACCAGAACTGGATATTAGTTTCCAATGCAATGGATGAAAAATGAGATCTCATTTATATTTTATTTTAAATTTCCTTGTTACTAACATTTTTGAGCATATTTTTTATAGAGTTAAGGAGGCATTTCTTTTTCTATTAGTTGGTTCTTCATTTCCTTTGCCCATTTTCTATAGCATTACTTTTCTTTTTTAAAAACAATCTTTAATAGACTTTCCTTTTTTAAAAACAATCTTTAATAGCCTTTCAATCTACATAATGTGTCCATTAGCATGAAAAAGCCAGGTCAGTATTTACATAGATTATTGAAGTTTATTGCACTGACACCAACCCCTCAAGCCCAGCAGGAAGGTGATGATGGGGTAGACCTTGAAAAAACTTCTGTCAGTGGCACATCAACTAAAGAAATTCTAAAGAAAAATCGTCTTGTCAACTTCTTCAAACTAGAAATGTATTTAGACTACAATATAGATCTAATGCCCAGCTTGCAGAATTGCAGAATTTTCCAATTTGGTGTTGCTCCAGGTTAAAAAACATACCAGCTGAAAAATGTGAATTGGAATCATTTGCCATCCGTTCCTAATATAATGACTGATTTCCCACTCTGGATTCAGCAAGCTGCAGGCAATGGGTTTGAACTGAGGCCAGGTGGACGGGGGCCAGACATATTAAATTTAAGGCCTCTATTGCACAACTCCCTACAGAAATTGTGCAAATAATGTAGCTGAAGTGCTTTCTGCATGCTGTGTAACCCAACTCTTTTGGCAATCTGATTAATTCCTTGCCCTTTTCTGTAGCATGCACAGTTAGGAAATATACTAAAAAGTGACAGAAACCATAATAGAAGCTGTCAAGTATTACATTCAAGATGTTATCCTCTTCTTTTTCAGTTTGGAATAAAAAATCTTTCAAAAGAAGTCCTCATGAAGCTTGGATATAATAATTACCCCTCAGTGCTATTTTCCTTTTGTTAATACCACTAGCATCAGTAAAGTATAAGTTCAACCCCAGAGCTGACGGCTATTCTAAATTTATGTTGTATTCTACAGAGCTAAATATAAACATGTGCCCAGGCTTATTAAAAACTGTCTTAATTAATGCAAAAATCTTTTAGTTGTACCTACTTTAAGTTGGGCCACCATGTCAATGCATGTTTCTCTGCTTTATGTAAGTGCATGCACTCTGTATTCAGGAATTAAACTTTCATATACTCCCACCCTGCCTTCTGTGCTTTTATCAAAAGGAGGTCTGTGGGACAAGGATAACATTTAAGGGTAAATAATAATAAACATTTACTCTAAGATTTGTGATAACTCTAGTTTTAGTCTGTGCAAAGATGGAGGTGTTAATGTTGTCAAGGCTCCAGTGAGAAAATAATGCCAAGAATGACACACCAAATTCTACCCAAATCATCTAAAACTAAAGGTTTGTCAAAGGAACTAATGTGTTAAGTAGACACTATTTTTTTCCAAATGGAAATATTTTAGAGGTGACTTCTATACTATTTTTTTACTTGTAAATTCTTTTTTAGTTGTACACTGGGAACAAAGGGATAGTTTGATAATTGGCAAATGAATTCTAGTTTATGACATGGAAATCAAATTGGCAAATACAGGGGCTGTAGTGACTTGGTTCATTACCAATCTGGGGTAATGAGTGCCTGAAAAATCCAAGTAAGGATTGTGTTATAAATGCTGGGAGAACTTGGTATGGCACTGGAGCCAAAATGGATTTTATTAGGCAACCTATAGTTAGAGTTGAGGTTTGCTTTTGTTTTCTAGATTTTGATTTCCAAATGTTTCCTTAGAACAGGTAACTTGATTTAAGTGGTATTTAAACAAACTCAGCTCCAGGAATTAGTAACCAATTTGCTTTTAAGGGTCATATTTCATGTTACACTTAATAGGTATCACATGTTTCCGTTGGTCTTTTCTATATATTGATGTTGGCTTAGGGGGAAAAGGAATCCAAATAATAAAGCACCATGATACTTAGAGATTATATCCATAAATAATGCTTAGCTATAGCATCAGTGTATGTTTAGGACATAATTATGCAGCATATCATAAAACAGTTTTGTGTGTGTATGTGTGTGTGTGTGTGTGTGTATGTGTGTGTGTGTGTGTGTGTGTGTGTGTGTGTGTGTGATTCATGTCTGAAAATATTCTTTTTGGGCAGCAGTCTAGCTGCTGGCCTGCTGAAGGAAAAACACCTGGAAATTAAATGGAAAAAATGGTGGGGTTAATTGATAGGGGAAGACTAATAGGATTCTGGCTGTGCTTGGGATCAGGATATGACCTCTGAGATATCATGAATTGGAAACTGGAAAATATTTTAGATCATGCACTTGAAAAAAAATGTTTGAAGCGGAACCACATGCCAGAGTTAATCAGTGTCAAAATGTATTGCTTCACGACTTTGGAAAACAAGTTAAGTAAGGGAATAAAAAAAAACATTTGCCCCTTTGTTCTGAACTGATTTGTGTCCCTCTCAAATTATATATGTTGAAGCCCTAACTCCCAAAGTGACTGTATTTGGGGATAGGGTCTTTAGGGAAGTAATCAGGGCTAACTGAAGTCAAAAAGGTAGAGCTCTAATTTAATATGATTAGTGTTCTTATAAGAAGAGGAAGGGACATGAGCTATCTCTCTCTTTTCCCTCTCTCTGCCAGAGCACAGAGGAGAGACCATATGAAGATATAATGAAAAGGCAGCTTCCTACAAGTCAGGAAGAGAACCCTCACCAGAAACCAAACTGGCTAGCACATTAATGTCAGGCTTCCGGCTTCAGAACTGTAAGAAAATAAATTTATGTTGTTTAAACCACCCGGTCTGTGGTATTTTGTTATGGCAGCCCCATAGATTAATAAACCCTTTGTTTAGTTGCCTGAAACTAAAGGTCTAAGATACTATGGGTCTATATAAAACATTGGGGTATCTGTGATGCCAAAGCAGATATTTCATATTTCTGTGGATTATCTGGGGACAGACACAGATGTATTAGCTGGCTGGAAATTCTCCTGATAGTGTCTCAAGTGGTCATAAAAGTCATTCAGGAGAGTAGAGTACACATCTGTCATATTTGCCTGCCCACATTTACTCTTCCTTCCCCTCTAACATCACCATGACTTTTCTGTAAGGAAAACCTCTCCCACAATCTTAGTCCCCATGACTTGGGTGTGGCTGACCCCACCTCATGACTCCAAGTTGGGCAGGTGACTCAGACCCAGACAATGAGAGTATATTTGCTAAAATGATGATTCAGTGATGAACATATGACAGTCATAGTCATTTAACATCCAGCTCACACACTTTTGCTGGAACTACTGGAAAAGAGACGTGTAATTTCTGTTGGATTTACTAAGATGAGAGGATGTAAGTCTGGAGCTGCTGAGGGCCATTTCTGAGAGAATTATGCCAAAACAGAGGAAACCCAGGTCAAGAGAATAAGAAAAGTATATTTCTGTAAGCGCTCTTAAACAAGCAACATCCAGTCATTCCTGTGCCTAAACGTGGATTGTTCTATTACTATAGCCAATAAATCAGTCAATTTTTGCATAAGACTGCTTGAGTTGAGTTTTGGCCATTGCAGTCAGAAGAAACATTTTGCTTACCACTAAGCCTAAGATTAAAAGAGAGATTTAAATCTCCAACTCAAATGCCCTCTTCCTTCTCCCAATCCATCCAAACTTCTCTAACGCCTTTATGAAGGCTGAGTTCAAGTTCCACATTCTCCCTAGGTGGTCACTTCCTCTAGGTTTTCATGTGAACTAGATAGCAATAGAAGCAAAGACGTAGAGGCAGATACTGGCAAGTGCTGAGGCAAATCAAGTGGATTTTGGAACATATGTAGTCAATTACCCAGATGAAGGCTAAAGGCCAACAGGAGTTCAAAGGCTACTTTTTAGAAATATATTTGCTTGTTGTAGGGTGAACAGTGTTCCCCCCAAATCTGTGTTCACCCAGAATCTCAGAATGTGAAGTTATTTAGAAATAGGATCATTGCAGATGTAACTAGTTAATGACCTCAAGATGAAATCATCCTGGATTTGAAGTGAGCTCTAAATCCAATGACTGGTGTCCTTATCAAAGGGGAGAGGGCACAGAGACTCAAGGAAGAAGGCATGTGAAAAGAGAGACAGAGATTGGAATTATGCTGCCACAAGCCAAGGAATGCCAGGAGCCACCAGAAATTGGAAGAGGCTGGGAAAGATTCTCCCTTAGAGTCTTTGGAGTGAGCATGGCCCTGCTGACAACTTCATTTCAGACCTCTGCCCTCCAGTGCTGTGAGAAAACAAATTCCTATTGCTTTGAGACACTAAGTTTTTAGTAATTTGTTATGGCATCCATAGGAAATAATACACTAACAAAACTGAAAAGTATGGGAACATGATGAGAAGACAGTTGAAAACTAAGAAATGACTTTGCTGGAGATGTGGAAGCTCATGTCGAAATTGAGTAGCATTGAGATTTTTAAAAAGAGCAGCACTATTGCCCATGCACTGTACGTTCTACCTTGTGTCTTTAATACTAATTAATCGAATGCTGACCAGCTTTTGTATGTTATCTGATGGCCATTCTCAGGAAAAGCAAGGATTTTGCTGGGCATTTGCACTTTTCTGAGAAGGGGAAGGGACTGAGAAAAGGAGGGGTATGATAATTTTACTACAGAAATTCTGCAGTGTGCTCTGGCATCATGACAATTTGGCCATCTGCTTCATGGAGGGAGTCCAGCACCATCAAAGAGACAGTATAATTTCTGTCACTTCTTAGAAAAGCATCCTTGTAACATAACAGTCATTTAGCGGGTTCATTGTATGGCAGTGTAAATTTTCATGACCAGGGTCATCATCCATCCCGATTTGTTTCAGACAGCCCCAATTTATGCTTGTTGTCCTACCCTAATTATTTATAGCCCTCCCCTTTTGACTTTGAAAGGTATCTCTGTTTGGATGATAAATTATATAGCCACCTTAGCTATGACACAATCCCCCCACTTTAAAAAAACAAAAAACAAAAAAAACAGAGCTCTACAGCTTTGCAAATTGATTTACTTTCATTTTCTTGCCAATCCCACAAGATTACTTAGTTACAATGTTTTGGAAATAGAGGTTACATTTTTTTAAAGAGAGTTTTGCTTGAGAGTTAGAAAAAGGAAATTTGAAAGGAAAGTTTGTGATATATTTGTTTCCTAAAGACAGGCGGGCTCCCCCTACAGTGCCGCCCCGCCCCCCCACCCCGACTCCTGGTTCCTCCCTACCTGCTCTTTGCTTTGGCCTCAGAGCAGTGTTTCAATCCAATGAAAGGAATTTGGCCACTTCAGCAGTGTGACAACTGCACGCATCCATGTCTGCAAGGCAGGTGTAAGCTGGCATTCTGCCCAAGCCTGGCCAGACAGCTTCATAAATCCTGCCCTTACCACAGACGGAATTACTTTTCATGACACAAAGCCAAGCTGTGTTATTCACCTAATGCCCCGATTTACAGTTCCCAAGACAAAAGAACATACAGATAGAGTTTCAGGGCTCTGTTTGCCTTCACGTTTATCTAAAGGTCAGTTTCAGGTCAAGCTCAAGTAACCTGACAAATGGTGGTGAATAAACCTAAAAATAAATTAAGTGCAAGTGGGAAACTTAAGCATTCCTTATTCTTTTGCCAAAAGAAAACTCAACCCAATTTACATTCTTTTAATATCTGAAACCAGCAGCTGTTCCCTTACTCATGGCACAGTGGGAAATTATTATGCTTTCTCCAGCTCATGCACATATGAATGCATGCGCTTATACATAAGGTGCACACATGTATACATGCACGTCTGCACAGTCCCCACTTAGGTACTTGTTCTTGTGTCTTCAAGGACTTGAGTTCATGGAAGACTTGTCCAACCTCAAAGTGAAAAACGCTCTTACCTAGTGTAAAGTGGCCCAGGAGTGCCACCCGATGTCCTGCTGGGCCCAGGAGCACTAGAACTTCAGACAGAAATATCATTACTCCAATGAGAAAATCAGACTAGAAATGTAGGTACTTGGAGAAAGATAACTAGTCATATATTCATGATCTATGAAGTCCAAGCAGTTACCTGAAGAATGTTGCAGGCACTAGGCTTGGAACTGCAGAACAGGAAAGCTGGAGGCAACTCACATCTTCCATGAATGCCTAGTTTGCACATTAGTTTCTTTTGTTTGCTTTTGTTTTTAAATGGATTTACATTTCAGCCCACCACTTTTACTTCTCTGTATCTCTCTTTAGTCTCCCTGTATGTACGTCCTTCTCAACAACTCTGCTCCCAAGTGATAAGATAAATGAGAAATGTGATGATTTAATTAACAATATAGTATTGATTGATATTTTCTCTGGGCAGGGCTAATAGTTTTATAAAAGTAAATAAATGGAGGGCAATAAGTGAGTCTCTCTCGAGATGTTATTTCTCACCAACCAAAAGCACTGCCAACTGAAAATACCTCTGCAGAAACCTCAGGACCCCAATGTAGTCTATTGCCAAGATGTTGACCATGAGGAAGCTTCTCAGGAAGCACTTAATTTCCCAGGATTGGGTAAAGGGTGTTTCTAAGGAAAACAACACACAATAAAAATCAGCCTTTCCCACTTTAAAAAACTACAATGGACTTTGGGATTTATCCTACTATTGCTGTTTTTCTCTCTATATAACCTTTCTCTATGATGTCGCTTTTCCTTCCTTCCACTATACCTCCCAACCCTCTAGCTTCACTTTTCTACTTACGAGATTAGGATTGAAATTTTACTAAGAGAAGTAAGACACTTCTGAAGAATAAACCCACTAAGCCCATCACATTTCACAGTGGGTTTGTAAATTCCAGCTGCCTGGTGAGAAATAACATCTTGAGAGACTGTGTGACAGAGTTACAGAGAAAGCCCAAAGTTTTTCTAAAGACCAAGTCAACTAAAACCCATCACTGTCAAGATCTGTGAATGCAAAGAAGCAGTGTGGCAGATGAATGTGTTTCCATGAGTGGTTTGACAAATCTGCCATATGGATCATGGACAGTGGCATTTGGACAACTGAGTTAAAAAGGAGTCTGTTGAGTGAATGACTTAGAGGACTGACACGTCTTGTGGCCCCATCAGCAGCCATGTTTGCTCACCCACATTCTCTCAGCTATCACTTGTCTCACACATGTAGATGAGACTGTATCACAAGCTTCCATTAACCCATGAATGATGAGACTTCAATCTTCCTGGGAGCAGCCAATGGCACTGGGAGTTGGTAGGTACATACCCCAGTGGGGATAACTCTAAGGTATGTTTTACACTGGCTCCCAACAGTCCATAGTGAGATTACAACCCTCATTGCCCATGATAGTAACTTGTTGAGTAGGACATCCTCTAATGACTTCTTTCCCTTCCCTCTCTCATTTCTCTAACCCCCTACAGGTGCTACTTAGATCCCCTCACAAATAAGGCACGCTTGCTCAAATCTTTGTACGGGGTCAGTTTCAGGCGGATTCTACCTAAGAAAGCTAAATATGATGAAATTTGTAAAAAGGCTGGTGAGACCGCAAGCACTATGTGGCTTGTCTGTGAAGAGTGATCCCTACAGGGGATTCAGGAATGGCACAGAGGATGTGCCACAGAGTACCCACGTGGATGGATGGGGGTTACAAAATGTGAACTTCCAAAGAGTATATTGCGTGTGCGTGTGCAAGCCGAGAGGTGGGGAATGGAGAGTGTGGGGAGGGACTAGGAGGCAAGGATGTCTTGTCTTCCATTATTAGGGTTAGGACTGGGAAGACAAAGCATCGCTTTGAGGTTTGTCTGTGTGTTTGAAAAGGCGGGTGAGTGTTATTAATGTATTCCAGGAAGTACTGAACACCAACTGGAAGCTTTTATCCACTTTTCTTTGCTCTAATTTCTAAAGCAAAAATGCCTTCCCTCCAAATACTCTATTAAAAGAACATATGAAATTAATGAAACATATCATTACTTTTACAATGGCCAAATTGTAGATTTGTCACAGTACAGAGACGGAAACTCATTAAACCATTGTGCTTCTGCTTCACATTTTAGAGTGTATTAAAAGAAAAAGAATTTTCCAAACCTACCAAACCTCTTTTTTCCTATTGTCTTTCTGAAACTACTTTTATAATTTGAACTGCAAATCATCTGACTTATCTCTTTATGCCTGTAGTATCAGTAGAACAGAAACTAAGAATAGCTCTGGCTGAAAATGAGAATCTCAATTTGGGGTTGTAAATTTCATGGTTTATTTGAAAACTAGGATAGAGTTGACAAGTCTTTCCATCCTTTGAAACTGGATGAGTACAGCAGCATTCTTCTTTTATCAGCCCGTCAAACCCCTTCCCTCATATCTTTCAGGGAAGCTGTGAATTATTTATCCCTTTGGGTTTGGGCATTTTAGCAAACGTCAGCACTGTTGTAGTGTGAAGTCAAGCTGATCGTTCAGTTACCCTCTACATTACATTGAACAGTGTTACATCTTTTGAGTGTATGCTACGAATACAGGAAAGAATTATATGAAAAACAAGAATAAGAAAATTTTCTCATGCCTATTCAAATAAATATCTCTCAGTTTCCTTTTATCATTACAGTCAGTTTGCACTTTAAAAATTTTTGCACAATTTGACATAAATTATTTCTAAACATACACAAACATTTCTTACCTCAAAAAAAAATAAAGCAAACAAAATTTCTAATTTGATGGAAAAAGCATCTTTCTGACCTTGATAGTGAAGCTTTATCTTTCTTGTTTTATTCTGGGAAGTCATCTAGAAAATGACCTATTGAAGAAGAAATACATTTTCTTTGCACTTTCCCACAATCTCCTTGGTAGATTTCAGTTGCTCTTCGGACCAGTCAGGATTCTCTAGAGAAAGAGAACCAATTATACACATAAGTAGTGGAGAGAAAGATTGACTTATATTTATATTTCTCCAATAATATGTGTTTATATATTGAGATGCCTTTCATATATATATATATCTATATATAGATATATATAATTGGAGAGAGAGATTTATATTAAGGAATTGGCTCACATGTTTGAGGGAGGGAGCTGGCAAGTTTGAGATCTGTAGGGCTGGTTGGCAGACTGGAAACTGGTAGAATTTCTGTATTATGGTTAAGGCAAAATTCCTTTTTTCTAGGAAAACTCAGTCTTTGCTCTTATGGCCTTCAACTTATTGGATGAGGCTTATCCATATAATGGAGGATAATCTGCTTTACTTAGTCAGCTGACTGCAAATGTTAATTACATCCACAAATACCTTCACAGCAACACCAAGACTAGTGTGTGGTCAAGCAACTGGGCACTATAGCCTAGTCAACTTAACACATAAAATTTACCATCAAACCCCTCAAAAGGAAACCACTGCCTTTGTACCTCATATTGTAATGGAAAGAATATGGTGTTGTGAGTGAAAGACTTGGATACAAATTCTAGGTCTGTCACTTACTGAATATACTTGGACAAGTATAAAACTTTCTGAATCTCAGTTTTCTTATTTATTTTATATATATATATGTATAAAAAATTCCATTACAAGATACAAAAAACCCAATCTAGTCAACTCAAGAAAACAAAAGGGACATGTGTTGACTCAAGTGACCAAAAATGTCAGTGTTTTATTGAATTTGGGGATCAGTGTAATCTAGAATCTAATAATGTCATGGGTATTATTTAGTCAGAATTTCATATCTCTATCTCATATTTCAGCTCCCCTTGCTGTGTTGGTTCCACTCTCAAACAGTTTCTCTCTCTGTGGTGGTGAGTTACCTCTAGCAGCTTCAGTCTACAACCCTTTAGGTTAAAGGCCACCTTTCAACTCTCAAAAGACATGCCTATTACTAACCAGTTTCTATGTCCCAGGGCACAAATTATTTCAGCATAGCCGAGATTCATCACAAACTCTATTTCCTGGAGCTAAAGATAAAGCTCTGCCTTAGTCTGTTTTGTGTTGCTATAACAAAATACCTGAGACTGTGAGGTTTATAATGAAAAACAAATTGTTTTCTCAAAGTCCTGAAGGCTAGAAAATCCAAACTCAAGGTGCTGACAGGTTTAACTGTTTGGTGAGGGTTGCTTTCCCAAGATGGCCTCTTATTGATACATCCTCAGGAGGGGAGGAATACTGTGTCCTCAACATGGCAGAAGGCAGAAAGACCTGTAAAGCTTGTTTTCTAAGGACCTAAATTCTACTCACGGGGGAGGAGCTCTCATGACTCTTAATAGTACCTCTCAATAGTACCTATGACATTGGCAAACCTGGATTTTGGAAAGGGCACACATTTAAATTATGGTAAGTCCCATCCAAACAGATGGACAGAGAGTAAGGAGAGGATAAATCCTCAGTCAAAAATTGGGTCCTGCTTATCCAAAGGAAGGAAATAGATGCCAGGGAGGCAAAAACAAATGTCTACTGCATGACAATTTTAGTACTTAACTCAAAGGGTGGTTATCAGGATTTGATGTGTGTTTATAAAACCCACAGAAAATAGCAGAAGTAAATGAATGGTGATTAGTGTTTTTGACATTACTGCTGGTATAAACTTGAGAGAACTCTGAACTACATATACTTTGTAGCAGTGGGTTAGCTCCCACTCTTCCAGGTCTTTCCCTTCCTTACTCACTGTATTTTTTTCTGAAAGAACTGGCTTTAGAGTAGTTCTTTGAAGTTCAGTTTCTTTCTAATCAAATGTGTTCTGATTCATGTAGACAATTACTTGCCTAAATATTCTCAGTCACTGGAACACATTGTTGTTAGGTCAGAAATGGGCATATATATTTTATTTTAAAAATTTTAGATACACTTTAAAAATGATTAACTATTGGAGGAATTGTCTGAGATAGTGTTATCTAAAGATGGCCAACATCAACTTAATGTATCATTTTTATGTCCTATAGAAAATGAATAGAACTGATTGGAAGTGAAATTTTGGCAAACTGAAGTGAATGCAGAATAATTTTTCGTTAAAATTGAAATAGAGTTACGAGCAAGAAAAAATAAAACAAAATAAAAATTCTGAAAGATTATTGTTTTATGCAAAATAATTAAAAGCAATTGATGAAACAGATTGGCTCCTGGGGTAAAGTTAAACACAGCACCCCTACCCTCAGCTCTGTATTTCATTCCTTTGGTTCTACACCTAAATTTTCCTCTTCTCTTCAATTTCTTTTTCCGAATTTTACTTCATATTCAATTTTCAATGAAACCCTTGGGTTTGTCAGACACCTGCCTCAGGGCAAAATAAAGTGTGTGTGTGTGTGTGTGTGTGTGTGAGTGTGTGTGTGTGTGTGTGTGTGTGTGTGTGTGTGTGTGAATTAGAGATTCTGCAAATAGAAGCTACCCTATTGACAAAATCATTTTGAGCACTTTGAAATGGGAAAAGATCCTCAGGAAAGAATATTAATATTCCTAAAAACTCACTGTGGCAGTCTACTCATTCAGCAAAACCTTGGATCCTAACTTTGATTGAGACCAAGAGACTTAAGTGTTATTATTAATGTAAAACAGAGTATTAAATTCTTGCACCTGCATCTAGCAGAAAAGAATGGGAAAGTTGCCACCAGGAGAGAGGAAAGAAAGATGAGGTAACAGAAGAATTCATAGGAAATTTATAGCAAAATTAATTCATATGAAGGGTTTTATAGTAGCCACAGTAATTATTTGTCCAGGTATTTCTGAATACTATTTCAAATCATTTTATTTTATGTTTCTCTCAACTTTTTCAGAGTTAAGAATATCTGCACAGTCAAATGTTTTTCTCTACTATGCCAACAGTCTGGTTAGATAGTTGAAGATTACTCCTGGTTCCTCGGCTGTTTGCACCAGCCTTAAGTGTGTGTGTGTAGGGGGGCAACTACACTGACATACCGACTTGAAAAACACTGGAGTTTTATGAACAAATATTTAGAGGTAAATCACATTTTAGTTCTCTCAACCTTGGCAGAATTCTATGTACATGGAACTAAATTAAAATGGAGTACAAATCAAATAAGTAGAAAAGGAAGAAAAACTATTCATACAAGGAACTGTGTAGGTACTATAAGAGTAGTATTTACTTATCTTCATTTTGAATCATAAACAATGATCTTTCCTTAAAACATTAGTCTTCCATTAAGCACTTCAAATACTTTATATTTTTCTAAATATCTTAGCGAGATTGTTGTCCATCAGTACCGTGCCAGGTCCCATTATGAACATAAGCCAGTTTGGCTTTAGTACCTTTAATTGAAGCAAAGTAGAGAGCTGACAATAGATGAATTTTACTCATGATCATAACTGCCACCTAGACAGAAATACAATATTTTACTTATATCAATAATGATAATATTTAGGAAGTGCTTACTAAGGACTGTTTTTCAGAAAATATTCCAATCAATATTTATATCAACCCTTTGAATATTTATATTAACTCCCATTTTTTTTTAGTAGAAGAAACTGAGGCTCTGACAGGTGAAAATGACCTGGTAACTAACAGAATTCCATCCCAAGACCATCTGACTTTAAAGCTCATATTTTTAACCACTTGTGCTATATAGTCAAGAATGGACTTTGGTAATACTTGATTTTTAAACAAATTAACATAGTTATGTCCTGTTTAGGACACATGAGTGGACATGTAAGTAGCCACTTTAAAGTAATCACACTCTGTTTAACCTGTGGAGTGAAAAATAGAAGTGCCTTTTCCAATCCACCCTAATTCATTGTTGGCCTATTTATTTTAATTGCAGCTTTCCCCAACTGTGCTCTATTGACAATCCCTCTTTTCTGTAATGAAATCTTGGTCAGGTTATGTCATTTTCCAGCCAATTTTGGTTTAAGACATTCTCAGTTTATTTTTTAAAACTCAGTCTTGTTCATTTTATGAAATCAGTCTCAAACTCAATTCCAAGCTTCTCCTTTTTTTCCTAACCCTTCCCCACTCACCTTACTCACACTTACCCCCAATCAGGACCAGCCTTGGATGTAGATTTAGTGACTTAAATTGGGTGGGGTTGAGATGTAATCTACTCCTTACTTTCTCTAGTAAACCTTTCCTTTAGACTCTATCTCTCTGGGCCACCATCTTGTTCAACATCAGCGAGAGAGAGGAGACTCTGCATGAGGCCACAGTCATGGGAATGACTGTCTTACTCTAGTTCATTCTGGTTCTATTTAACACTGGAAACCAGGTTGATTTTTAGTCCTCTGTTTCTTGGAATAAGATTCTTCCCACCCAACCTCACCCCCAGGTTCCTCTGTTGCTTACCTCAAAGGCGCAGTGAGCTGCCTCTTTTGACTCTACCAAAGCCAATCACTATATGTCACAATCCATTTCTTGAATTGAGTATCCCATTGCTTAGCCCAGTAGCCACATGGTCTCTATCCTTAACTCCTGCACCCTAGATTTGCCAACATATAGATACTTTGTATCTACAGGGTACTCTTCTGTATTCTTCTGGGGCCACTGAAAGCTAGGAGGGCACCATCCTCTTTCAAAGCACCTGACTTTATGGTTCTTTGAAATTCTGACACAATGAGCTATTCCAACAGACCTCTCATGTTTAAAAATCCCTGGACAAGGCTCTATATTTAAGAATCCTCCAAAATGTAATGTCACCCATTCCTAACCCCTCTTTCCCCTCCCCATAGGGACGTGATGGTTACTTAAAATGACAACATTCTAGAAACTGACACTCCCAGACATTTTCCACAATAATGTTGCCATCACAAGCCATTTGGTTAGAGGTACCATTGTAGATCTGTGGGTTCTGCAGCTTGAAGGTCACTCGTCCAGGGGTTAGATGCAAGTCTCCCCCCTTTTCAGCACTCCCTCTTCTCTCTGTGAGTGACTCTTTGGGGCTATCCCCTAATCTTCCACATAGACGCTAAATTTCAAGGAGGAAAGCTCTCTCTTCACAAACATTAGACTCAAAATCCAATACACTTCTCTCTTTCTTATATTAATTGAGGAGGGGATAAAGGCAATTGTGCTGGTAACAGGAACATACCAGTGCCCTCTCTTAGAAGGTTCCACAGGTAGATAGACAGCTGGTCCTAAGTGCTTGGGGCTCACTGGCATCTTGCTGGATTAGATTGTGGGATCACTAGCACACTTGTCCTCAACTTTGGGCCAATCATAAGATGTAGAAAAAAAATCCAGTTTGACATCTTTTTACATATAGACACACATTTTATTGTGTACTTCAGTATATGAGAATTCAGAATATATGTCAAGAAATTATCCTCTAAGCCTGGTCACACAAGTCAGGAAATACCTACTAGGTATATGCTTAATAGGATATGTATTTTAGGGGATGATCGCTCCTCGAAAAAAAATTAGCAAGATAGATGAGCCATGGGGTTAAACTTAACTGTGTTTTAGTTTATTTTGTAATAACCAACAATCTAATAAAAAGTGGCACTAAATAGAAAGGTACCAGGGAGACATTCCTTTACATTACTCTTCTTTACCCATGAAGATCTTCATGCACGTCTCTCACTCAGTAGCTTTAGCCCTATTCACTAGTGTTATTTTTCAGAGGATATACAAATATCCTCTTTATGTGCAATTAAATATATACCTAAAATTGGTTCTTGTTCTTTATTATGTTCAACTCCAACTTAAGTTACTGTGACCCAAGAAAACACACTGAAGACTGTAGCCTTATACTCCCAATGGCTTCTTTACTGAATTTTCTATATTATTAATCTAAAACTATTTACCTTGGAGTTTATGCGACTTCACAAATGGTTTCCACCATACCTTTCAAATATTGTCTTCCCTGTTTTAAATTCACTGTTTTAAGCTGCCATGATTTAAGGCTAATCAAATGCCATGATGTGTTTTCCTCTATGCTCTGCCTGTTCAAAATCTTGCTTTCCATTAGGATACAGGTCAAATGTTACCACCACTTCTGGTAAATAGAACCCACCTATCAGACAAGGTTAGTGAAGTTCAAATGGAAGAGAAGTACAGAGTATTTGTTGGAAAAGTATGTTATTCACTACAATCTTTTAAAAAGAAAGATGAATATGGGAACCTGCATGGCAATTTTGTCCTATTGTTGATGATTTTTTAAAAATTGCCCTATAAAGAAAAGAATAATGAAATGCAAAACAACTAATCAGAGTTTGTAAAAACTTGTAGAAAAGACACAGAAAAATAACAGACTGGTCAAAAAATAGGAAAGGAGATTAAAAGGAAAAAAACAAAAACAAAAACACCAAATGAAAAACATTTCAAAGAAAAAGTATTCATTTTTATTTAAATTGGAGTAAATTTTCACATAAACTATAAAAACAGATGGAGCATTAATTAGATCACTGACTTTAATAGAAAAAAGGAGGAAAGGAGGCTAATCAAATGCTATTAAAAATATAGTTAGAATATTTGAAAATTTGTGAATACAAAGTAAAAGACGCAGTCAATAAAAACAGTGCTAAAATCAGGTATATATGCAATATATCTGGTATATTAAATATGAACAGGGAACAAAAATGACATTGGTATTAAAAACTAAAGGAGAAGACAGAGCTTAAACTGTTTGGGAGGCTTGGAGAGGAGTTCAACGAAATCTGTTAATGTCTGCAAATGCATGAGATCCTTGTCTTTGGGAATCCACAGCAATTTTTGTCTAATGTGTCTAATTTTAATTCCAAGAATTATAATATAATACACTTGAGGAAAATAAATCTGTAACCTAAGAACATAAAGGGATTATTGTCAAGTGATGGGCAGCAATAAGACAGAATCTCTAAAATTTCAACTAGAAATGTACAAAGTAAATTAACCTTTGAACAAAAAAAAAAAGAAAGAAAAAGTACTTATTTTTGGCAGATGGCTATCATAACCATTAGGGAGTATTTTTTAAAAATATCTTTTATCTTATTTTTTGTTAGAAAAGCATTATATTACTGATACAGAGAATCTGAGAATATAGCAAAATGCATTTTCTTTTAAACATATAAAAATAATTCTTTCTAAAAGTTCTGCCCTCTGCCTTATTTTCCAGAAAATGTATTGTAGTTTGCATGTTTTTAAATATTCAATAGAATGCAGTTGAATTACCTACCTCCCACTGTTTTAGGGAAATCAAATAGTTTTTACTTTTACAAGACAACAAAACAAAACTCTAAGGTTTTTGTATTCTTTTTTGATTATTTCTAAAAGTCAAGTTACCGAACGGATAAGAAAATGTAAATGGCTTTAAGACTCTTACTTTAGTTTACCTACGTATTTGCACAACTCTTAATTTGGTGCTTGATTTAGGAAATTTCACTATTTGTTGAAGCTTTTCAGAGTAATTTGGAAAACCTAAACACATGAACTTTATAAGTAATCCAGATGCCAGACTACACTGAGTCCTCCCTCATCTCTATCTCTCTTCACTTTAGTACATAGGCTTATTAGTATCTTTTGGAGGGTCAGTCCATTAGCAAGAATTTTCTTCCAGAAAGGGATAGGATTAATTTACCTGGATGCACAGTATATAGCACTATCAATATACCTCAGTATTTTTGCTTGTGGATCGTAGAATTCCCCAGATTTTGGGACTAATGATAGGCTTGATCCCCTGGTTTTAAACACCTTCTATTCATGACTGAAATGGAAATCTTAAAAGATGTTTTTAATCTTATTAATTGCCTGTGATTTCCTCTGAAATTAGGCACTCAGGAACACAAGAAATTGAATGATGGAAGTTTAAAAATTGTATCTTTAAAAGACATGCCCAAAAACATAATTATATAAACAGATTATGGGATATGGGCAATTTGAAAACACCCAAAATTTATTTGTAGCAAGAGGCCTGACTCAGAAGAACTTTGCATAGTCCCTCTGCTCTCCCAGAATGTGCTCTGGACCTTAGTTTGTCCTAAAATTTAAATTTAGAGATGATTTTGTAGCCAGTGAAACTGCCATTTAACTCACTCCTATCCTTTGTCACATAAACGCTTGGCAAAAAGGGAAGACATTCTAAGATGAGACCAGGCAGTCTCAAAAACCACAAGATCTACACTAGAAACTTCTCCCCTCCGAAATACCAAAATGCTAACAAGCCTATCTTCCTAAGATCAGCAATTGTTGCTTGGTAATTATTCAGGAGTCATTAGAGTGACAGAAAAGTTTTAGCAATTATTCAGTTATTTCAAACTAAAGAAAAGTTTTGCTACTAAGGGACACAGGACAAAAAGAAGCGCATGTGGCACAATTGCCCTGCCTGTGTGACCACCTCCATGGCACGCATTATGTAATTGCTCATGAATGAACTTCAGGAGGCTCCTGTCCTCTTGTCTGTTGTCTCATACTGAGGATTCATTTAGCTGATTTGATTTCATGTCCTGCGTTCTGCCTCCCCTACTGATTTATCTTCTGTTCCATTCGTAAAGTCTACTTTCATGTTCCTCCAGACTTCGCTCCAGTCTCACATTCTTTGGAAAGCAATACATCTTCCAGCTTCAAGTCCTTGTGTGTATTTTCTTCTTCCTATTCTTATGTGAATCTGAAGACCTTGCAAAAACTTCCTACGCTTTTCTGTAGAGTGGAGTAAATCACCAGGTAGATGAAGAGTGTTTGACCTTTCTAGGTGAAACATGACTTGGAGGGGGAAAAAGTCTCCTAAGAATTTTCTGTCTTATATTTCTAACTGTACAAGCAATTGTCTAACTTCCCAGACTAGCTAAAATTAAGATGTGAATTTACAAGAATGTGGGCATGGCAAGTTACAAAAAGCAAGAGCTCTGCTAAAATTACGAGAACATTATAACCTACTTGTATTAGAAGAGTTTTGGTTTGGCTGGTGGTAGTATCATGTAGCTCTGAGAGCATATTTTATAGAACACTGCAATTTTTATGTCCACTATGGGGGAGCTTTTTTAAGAAAGCTGGCTCATAAGGTTACTTCATGCTTTTGAAATTCAAGTTGCAGAGCAAGCTTTGACAAACAAAGCACTATCTAGTTCAATGATCAAACACTGTGTACCGGGAAAGCAGAGTTGAGAGTTTGCTAATTGTTTGCCTACGTTCATGACAACTAGATATAGCATCATCAGAACCTTTTTTGATATGATTTGCTGTTTTTATGTCTTCTTTTGAATAATTAATTCTCTACATGTTTACTTATGAGCATTATTTCACCAAAAGCTGTGTTGATAAAAGTCTTCACAAGCACATGCCCTAAAATTTCCATCAATTGTGAATTTCAGGGCAAATTTCCTTGGTGATGTCCTCATCTTCCATGGAAAGTACTTTGGGACAATCACATGAGTTGATTGGTTTTATGTTGACTGACAATCTCTTTTTGCAAGTTTGTTCCACTTTTTTCCCCCTCTCTGTTGCTGAATAGGCATACAATGGTTGTCATATTTAATATATAAATACTAATATTATGGGTCATAATTGAGCAGCATATTGGCTGAATCCAGAATGTAGATGTGCTTGATTTGGCTTGTAACACATTGAAAAATAAAAAGAATTCACCAAAAAAAATCAGAATCCCCTTACTTTGTCATGAAAGAGCCAAAGATCTGCCAATACTCAGTTCACTTCTATATGTACTGCACGGTCGCTGTCTGCAATTGATGAAGCCAGAATTCTCCATTTGAACCTCACCATCCCTTACCTGGTCCTCCTCATTCATAAGTGGCCCATTTGTTTCCTGTAGATTTGTATAGGCTAGTCCTAATTTTGAAAACTTGGGGAGGCTTAGATGAAAGTCTCAAAAGTATCACAGTTTTTTAAGTAGTCTAGACTTTTCCAATAGCCTAAGTATGAGAGTGTGACACAAATATTCATTTATGTCAATAATTATAGTCAATACCTATAATTCCCTGACCAAGAAAGAAAACACTTGCGTTACAAATATTTATAAGTATATAGCATTCATAGCCATCTTTTATATACCTCTTACGTAGAATTAGAAATTAATTTTAAAAGATAGCATGCCTAAAGGAGTTTTGTAATGTCTTCAGCTTATTAAGAAAAAATGTATACGCCTAAAAAGAAAATACAGTAATCAATTAGATCAATTAAGCTTATGGGTCTATAGAGGGAAAAAGTCCTTATTTCCTGTTAAACTGAATCTCAAGTGTATTTTATGTGGAATGATTTGAAAAATACATTTGTTTGCTTTGGATAATAAGTTACTAAAGATACCAAGGAGCATAAATTTTGTACTCTGAGATCTTCAATTCACACAGCAAACTTTTAATCTAGCATACCTAGATATTATCCAGGTTAATAATCTCTAAACAATTCTGTGTCCTTATTCAATATATTGTGCTTATCTTTATATTTTCATCAGTTTAGAAGTTCTGAAAGATATCCACCAGCAGCCAGGAAATATGTGTCTAAGTGAATATATCAGGGCCCAGTGTGTAACTTTAAAAAGAAAACGTGCACAAAATTGATCAATTTTTAGCTAAAAATGTATATGTATAAGAATGGTTATCACAGACTTATACAAATGTAAAAATTAGCAAACACTCTAACTGGCAAATAAGGGCTTGTCCAAATAAGTCATGGTGTATTTATAGGGTGAAAAACTTTATATATTACTATTGCTATGTAACAATATTACTTAGAGGCTTAATGACATACCTTTATTATCTCACAGTTTCTATGGGTCAG